>JARYHS010009731.1:0-20519 GCA_031002005.1 Vandiemenella viatica | reverse complement strand
ATTGAAAAGTACTGCCTACATATAGTTTTCACCCGCTCATCCCTTCACGTCTCCCTAATTTAGACAACCCCACATCTTTTATCCGATTTTGATGGAAATTGATACATGTATACTATAAAATATACAGAAAAATACTACCTAAATATGGTTTCCAAAAATACAACCCCTCTTTCCCTTACATCCCCTTAATTTTTGGAATCACCAAAAACATTACATATCCAAAACCATTGCAATAAACTAGAAATTGAATGAAATCAATAATTACAATTTATACATAAATATCTAATCTTTACTAAACACAAACGTTCAAATGTATTCATTTAATCTACCTCAAGTCTAGCAATAGCGAAGCATTGCCGGGTCAGCTAGTCTTCTATTATATAAAAATCAATATCTGTCTGTCTGTCTGTCTGTCTGTTTGTCGTCTATGCGCTCCTAAACCGTTCGTCCGATTACGGTGAAACTTTGGTGAGTTGTCGAGTGCGCGTCCGGGGTGGTTCCTGAGAAATAAAATTTCCAAAAAACCACCGCCTCTTCCCCATAACACCCCATAATTGAAAAACCTTTGGATTTTATCCGATTTGTACGGAAATTTGCACACACATGCTTCAAAATAAACAGAAAAATACTGCCTACATTTGGTTTCCAAAAACTCACCCCCTTTCCCCATTCTCACCACTTGATTTTTACACAAACTCACAATTTTTATCAGATTTCAAAGGAATTTTGCACACACATAATATTAATAAAATAGAAAATTACTGTAGACATTAGTTTTACCTCTCACCATTTCTACCCCCAAAACCACCCCCTCTTCCCCCTTGCACCCCATAATTTAAAACACTCACAGATTTTATCCCATTTTGATGGAAATTTGCACACATTAACTTTAAAACAAACAGAAAAATACTGTCTACATATGGTTTCAAAAAACACAACCCCTCTCCCCCTTCCCACCCCATTAATGAATGTACTTTTCTGTGTATCTTCTCTATGCGCTACTAAACCTTTCATCCGATTTCACAGCCAGTCATCAACTTTAGTGAGTTGTCAAGTGTGCGTCCGGGATGGTTTCTAAGAAACAAAATTTCCAAAAAACCACCCCCTTCCCCATAACACCCCATAATTTAAAAACCTACAGATTTTATACGATTTTGATGGAAATTTGAACGCATATACTTTAAAACAAACAGAAAAATACTGCCTACATTTGGTTTCCAAAAACGCATCCCCTTTCACCCTTCCCACCCTTTATCTTTTACACAAACCCACACTCGAAGGAACTTTGCACCCATATACGTACCATTAAAAAAAAATAGAAAAATACTGTAGACATTAGTTTTACATAAACCCAACCCCTCTCACCAATTCTACCCCAAAACCACCCCCTCTTCCCCCTAGCACCCCATAATTTAAAAACCTACAGATTTTATCCCATTTTGATGGAAATTTGCACACATTAACTTTAAAACAAACAGAAAAATACTGTCTACATATGGTTTCAAAAAACACAACCCCTCTCTCCCTTCCCACCCCATTAATGAATGTACTTTTCTGTGTATCTTCTCTATGCGTTACTAAACCTTTCATCCGATTTCACAGCCAGTCATCAACTTTGGTGAGTTGTCAAGTGTGCATCCGGGATGGTTTCTAAGAAACAAAATTTCCAAAAAACCACCCCCCTTCCCCATAACACCCCATAATTTAAAAACCTGCAGATTTTATACGATTTTGATGGAAATTTGAACGCATATACTTTAAAACAAACAGAAAAATACTGCCTACATTTGGTTTCCACAAACGCATCCCCTTTCACCCTTCCCACCCCTTAATCTTTCTACAAACCCACACTTATATCAGATTTCGAAGGAGCTTTGTACACATATACCATTAAAAAAATAGAAAAATACTGTAGACATTTGTTTTACAAAATCCCAACCCCTCTCACCTGTTCTACCCCAAAACAACCCACTCTTCCCCCTAGCACCACATAATTTCAAAAATACACAGATTTTATCCGATTTTGATGGAAATTGGCACAGATACACTTTAAAGCAAATAGAAAAATACTGTCTACAAATGGGTTCAAAAATTCAACCCCTATTCGCTTTTATATCCCTGAAATTTTTGCGAATGTCTCTTATATAAAGCTAGAATTGTAACACGATTTTGAAGGAACTTTGCTAACGTGTACTTTAAAACAAACAGAAAAATAATATCTTTGCCAAAGTCCATCCCTCTCCCCTTTTACCACCTCCCCTCTGAATTTACGATGGTTTTTCATTCAAACCCACAAGTTTTATCCGATTACTGT
Source organism: Vandiemenella viatica (assembly GCA_031002005.1). Taxonomy (NCBI): domain Eukaryota; kingdom Metazoa; phylum Arthropoda; class Insecta; order Orthoptera; family Morabidae; genus Vandiemenella; species Vandiemenella viatica. Next base: position 18,205 of record JARYHS010009731.1, on the reverse strand, counting down.
GAAACCTAAGGTTAATAAGAAATAAAAATTCAGTAAAACGACCTCCTCCAACACTTTACAACCCTTAATTTAAACATACCCAGATTTAATCATATTTAGAACAAAATTTGTACACATACTTTAAAACGAATTTAAAAGTACTGCCTAATCCCTTTCACGTCTCCCTAATTTAGTGAAACCCACATCTTTTATGCTATTTTGATGGAAATTTGCACATGTAATGTATAAAATATACAGAAAAATACTGCCTAGATATGGTTTCCAAAAAATACTACCCCACTTTCCCTTTACATCACCTTAATTTTTGCCAGTGTAACTGGAATCACCAATAACATTGTATATCCACGACCAGTACAATAAACTAGAAATTGAATGAAACAGTAATTACAATTTATATATAAATATCTAATCTTTACTAAATACAAACGTTCATATGTATTCATTTAATCTACCTCAAGTCTAGCAATAGCGAAGCATTGCCGGGTCAGCTAGTATATTATATAAAAATCAATGTCTGTCTGTCTGTCTGTCTGTCTGTCTGTTTGTCCTCTATGCGCTCCTAAACCGTTCGTCCGATTACGGTAAAACTTTGGTGAGTTGTCGAGTGCGTGTCCGGGGTGGTTCCTAAGAAATAAAATTTCCAAAAAACTACCCCCTCTTCCCATAACACACCATAATTTAAAAAACTTCAGATTTTATCCGATTTTAATGGAAATTTGAACACATATACTTTAAAACAAACAGAAAAATACTGCCTACATTTGGTTTCCAAAAATGCATCCCCTTTCCCCCTTCCCACCCCATAACTTTTACACAAACCCACACTTTTTATCACATTTCGAAGGATCTTTGCACGCATATACCATTAAAAAAAATAGAAAAATACTGTAGAAATTAGTTTTACATAAACCCAACCCCTCTCACCTGGTCTACCCCAAAACAACCCTCTTCCCCCTTGCACCCCATAATTGAAAAACCCACAGATTTTATCCGATTTTGATGGAAATTGGCACACACATACTTTAAGGCAAACAGAAAAATACTGCCTACATATGGTTTCAAAAAACAAAACCCCTCTTCCCCATAACACCCCATAATTTAAACAACCCAACAAATTTTATCCGATTTCTATGGAAATTTGTACGTGTGTACTGTAAAATAAACAGAAAAATACCGTATAGATTTGGTTTCTAAAAATGCATCCCATCTCCCCCTTCCCACCCCTTAATTTCTACATATACCTTCACTTTTTATCCGATTTCGATGGAACTTTGTAGACATATACCATTTAAAAAAATACAAAAATACTATAGACATTAGTTTTACCAAAAACCAATCCCTCTCCCCTTTTCCACAACAAAACCACCCCTTTCTTCCCTCCTACTCCCCATAAATTAAGAAAATCCTACAGATTTTATCCAATATTGATGGAAATTTGCACACATATAATTTAAAACAAACAGAAAAAATGCTGTCTATATATGGATTCCAAAAAGGCAACCCCTTCGTCGCCTTTACATCCCCGTATTTTTTTTTCCACTGTGTTATATATAAAGGTACAGTTTTTACCCGATTTTGAAGGAACTTTAACACACGTATACTTTAAAAAAAGCAGAAAAATCCTATGTAAATTTGGTTAGCCTAATCCCATCCCACTTCGCTTTTACCCCGTTCCCTCTTAATTTCCAATATTTATCAAAACCCCCAAATTTTTACCGGATTATGATGAAACTCTTTTGAGTTGTAGATAGCACGTCTGGGATGTTTCCTGAAAATAAAAATAAAAAAGCAACCCTCTCCACCCCTTAATTTAAACAAATCCATAGAATTAATCAGATTTCCACCACAATTTGCAACATATGGTATCAAAAAATGCAACCCCTTTTCCCCTTAAACCCCCTAAAATTTTGCCAATATACCTTATATAAAGCCAATTTTTTTCCCCAATTTTTAAGGAACTTTGCACACATATACATTAAAATAAACTGAAAAATACTGTATACATTTGGTTTGCCTAAAACAAGTCTAGCAATAGCGAAGCATTGCCGGGTCATGTAGTCTATTATATAAAAATCAATATCTGTCTGTCTGTCTGTCTGTCTGTCTGTCTGTTTGTCCTCTATGCGCTCCTAAACCATTCGTCCGATTACGGTGAAACTTTGGTGAGTTGTCGAGTGCGCGTCCGGGATGGTTCCTAAGAAATAAAATTTCCAAAAAACCTACCCCCTCTTCCCCATAGCACCCCATAATCTAAAAACCTACAGATTTTATCCGATTTGTACGGAAATTTGCACACATATACTTTAAAATAAACAGAAAAACACTGCCTACATTTGGTTTCCAAAAACGCACTCCCTTTCCCCTCTTCCCACCCCTTAATTTTTACATAAATCTACACTTTTTTATCATATTTCGAAGGAACTTTGCACGCATATACCATTTTAAAAAAATAGAAAAATACTGCAGACATTAGTTTTACATAAACCCATACCCCTCTCACCCGTTCTACCCCAAAACCACCCCCTCTTCCCCCTAGCACCCCATAATTTAAAAAACACACAGATTTTATCCGATTTTGATGGAAATTTGGCACAGATATACTTTAAAACAAACAGAAAAATACTGTATACATATGGTTTCGAAAAATAAAACCCCTCTCCCCTTCCCACCCCCCTAAATGAATGTACTTTTCTTCGTATCTTCTCTATGCGCTACTAAACCGTTCATCCGATTACGCTAAAACTTTGGTGATTTTTTCAAGTGTGCCGCTGGGATGGTTTCTAAGAAATAAAATTTCCAAAAAACCACCCCCTCTTCCCATAACACCCCATAATTGAAAAACCTACAGATTTTTATCCGATTTTTATGGTAATTTGAACACATATACTTTAAAACAAACAGAAAAATTCTACCTATGTTTGGTTTCCAAAACGCATCCCCTTTCCCCCTTCCCACCCCTTGAATTTTACACAAACCCACACTTTTTACAAGATTTTGAAGGACTTTGCACGCATATACTATAAAAAAATTAGACAAATACAGTAGACGTTAGTTTTACAAAAACCCAATCCGTCCTCACCCGTTCTACCCCAAAACAACCCCCGTCTTCCCCCTATCACCCCATAATTTAAAAAACCTACAGATTTTATCCGATTTGTACGGAAATTTGCACATATATACTTTAAGATAAACAGAAAAACACTGCCTATATTTGGTTTTCAAAAACGCATCCCCTTTCCCCCTTCCCACCCATTTATTTTTACACAAACCCACACTTTTTATCAGATTTCGAAGGAATTTTGCACATTCATAATATTAAAAATATAGAAAAATACTGTAGACATTAGTTTTTCAAAAGATCCAATCCCTCTGACCCTTTCTACCCCAAAACCACCCCCTCATCGCCCTTGAACCCAATAATTTAAAAAACCCACAAATTTTATCCCGATTTGAATGGAAATTTGCACACATATATTTTAAAATTAACATAACAACACTGCCTACATTTGGTTTCAAAAAACGCATCTCCTTTCCCCCTTCCCACCCATTAATTTTACACAAACCCACACTTTTTATCAGATTTCGAAGGAACTTTGGACGCATTTACCATTAAAAAAAATAGGAAAATACTGTAGACTTTAGTTTCACAAAAACCCAACCCCTCTCACCCATTCTACCACAAAACCACCTCCCTCTTCCCCTTGGAATCCAATAATTTAAAAAATTACACATATTTTATCCGATTTTGATGGAAATTGGCACAGTAATACTTTAAAACAAACATAAAAATACTGTCTACATATGGTTTCAAAAATCCAACCCCTCTTCCCTTTTACATCCCTTATATTTTTGCGAATGTCTCTTATATAAAGTTAGAATTGTAACCCGATTTTGAAGGAACTTTGCTTACGTGTACTTTAAAAGAAACAGAAAAAATAATGTCTTTGCCAAAGTCCATCCCTCTCCCCTTTTACCACATCCTCTCTGAATTTCCAATGATTTTTAATTGAAACCCACAAGTTTTATCCGATTACTGTGAAACCTTTGTGAGTTGTCGAGTGCGCGTCGGAGAACGTTCCTAACAAATAAAAATTCAGAATAACCAGGCCCCTCCAGCACGTTACAACCCTTAATTACACATACCCAGTTTAATCATATTTAGACCAAAATTTGCACACGTATACTTTAAAACGAATTGAAAAGTACTGCCTACTTAATAGTTCACCCCCTCATCCCTTCAGTTCTCCCCTAATTTAGACAAACCCACATCTCTTTTATCCGATTTTGATGGAATTAGCAATGCATACTTTAAAATAAACAGAAAAAACACTGCCTACATTTGGTTTGCCTAAAAACGCACCCCCCTTCCCCTCTTTCCCACCCCTTAATTTTACACAAACCTGCACTTTTTATCATATTTTCAAAGGAATTTTGCACACACATAATACTAAAAAATAGAAAATACTGTAGACATTAGTTTTACCCTCTCTTCCTTCCTACCCCAAAAACCATCCCCTCTTACCCCCTTGCACCCCACTAATTTAAAAAAAAACCACAGACTTTTTATCTGATTCTGATGGAAATCGGCACACATTTATTTTAAAACAAACTGAAAAATACTGCCTACATATGGTTTCCAAAAATACAACCCCTCTCCCTTTCCACCCCCTTAATGAATGTACTTTTCTTTGTATCTTCTCTATGCACTACTAAACCGTTCACCCGATTACGGTAAAACTTTGGTGAGATGTCAAGTGTGTGTCCGAGATGGTTCGTAAGAAATAAAATTTCCAAACCCCCCCCCCTTCCCGATAACACCCCATAATTCAAAAACCTACAGATTTTATCCGATTTTGATGGTAACTTGAACACACATTCTTTAAAATAAACAGAAAAATACTGTAGATATTAGTTTCACAAAAATCAAACTCCTCTCACCCGTTCTACCCAAAAACCACCACCCACCTGCCCCTACCACCACCTAATTTAAAAAACATACAGATTTTATCCTATTTTGATGGAAATTGGCACAGATATACTTTAAAACAAACAGAAAATTACTGTCTACATATGGTTTCAAAAATCCAACCCTTCTTCCCTTTTACATCCCTTAAATTTTTGGGAATGTCTTTTATATAAAGCTAGAATCGTAATCCGATTTTGAAGGAACTTTGCTTACGTATACTTTGAAACAAACAGAATATAATGTCTTTGCCAAAGTCCACCCTCTTCCCTTTTACAACCACCCCTCTGAATTTCCAGTGATATTTATTGAAACCCACAATTTTCATCCGATTACGGTGGAACCTTTGTGAGTTGTCGATGCGTGTCGGAGAAGGTTCCTAAGAAAGAAAAAATCAGAAAAACCACCCCCTCCAGCACATTAAAGCCATTAATTTAAACATACACATAGATTTAATCATATTTCGACAAAAATTTGCACACAATTACTTTAAGACAAATTGAAAAGTACTGCCCACATATACTTTCAAAAAACTCACCTCCTCATCCCCTAATTTAGACAAACCCACACATTTTATCCGATTTTGATGGAAATTTCCACACGTATCCTATAAAATATACAGAATAATACTAAAAACATTGCATATCATAGACCATTACAATAAACTAAAAATTGAATGAAATAGTAATTACAATTTATACATAAATAGATACAATCCCTCTCACCCCCCTTTCACCTCATAATTTAAAAAATACACAATTTTTCCCCCGATTTTGATGGAAATTGGCACACATATACTTTAAAACAAACAGAAAAATACAGCATTCATATGGTTTCCCAAAATATAACTCCTCTGTCCCTTTACATCCCCTTAGTTATTGTCAATCTTATTGTACAAAACTACAGTTTTTACCCTATTTTAAAGGATCTTTGTACACGAATACTTTAAAACAAAGAGAAAAATACTTTCTACGTTAGATGTGTCAAATCCCACCCCTCTGCCTTTTAACCCCTCCCCTCTTAATTTTAAATGAGTTTTATGAAAACCCACAGTTCTTATTCAATTTCGATGGAATTTTTATACGTACAGTTTAAAACAAGGAGAAAAATTATGTCTGCATTTGTTTACAAAAACCAACCCCTCTTCCATTAACTACACCCTTCATTTCTGTCAGTGATTTTTTTTTAAATATACATGTGCATATATTTCATTTAAAAAAATTTTACATTTTATTTACAAAACCAATCCCTCTCCCCCTTTCCCCATGTAATTATTGTGAATGTTTTTATACAAAAATACAATCAATACCGTTTGACAGATCACCTTCAATCTTGGAACATCTAAGCCATGGAGGTTACCTTAATATTTATAAAATACATGTCAACATCGTCGAAGCGTAAAGCCACAAGGAAAAAAATAAACACTGATCAGTTTGAAAATTGGCAAACAAATACGATTTTTCATTAAGGTTTATGACCAAATAAAAAATTCCAATCCACACCCCCTCCTCCTTTACATCACTTAATTTTCATTAATCCACAGATTTTACTCAATTCATTTCGTGTTGCAACGATAATTCAGTATTACACGAGTGTGCTACTTTTATTTCTTATGTTTCATTTATTTCACCGTGCTTTCTTTCTTTACACCCACATTATTTTTTTTTTCAATATTCTTTATACAAAGCTACAGTTTCTATCAGATTTTGAAGACTCTTAGCACTTTAAGACTAACAGAAAAATACTGACCACATTTGGTTTACAGAAACCCAACCCCTCTCCTCCTTTCAACCCCATTAAAATGAATGGTTCTTTGTATGTTTATTCGATTGAGATAAAAACTTTGGTGAATTGTTTTGAGTATACCCACATTCACATTTTTATGTTTTGGATTATATAAATTGTAATTACCGTGTTATCCATTTAAAGTACATGGCAATTCTCTTGGGATAAGATTATCTTGGGGTATGATATTTTGGGATATTTAATTTCACATATATATAAAAAAATACGTTTTTTTTTATGTAAGAGCATGAAACGAATAAAATGTTTATGCAATAATTTCGCAGTAGTAAAATAACAACGAGGTAAGAAGGAACTGCAATATTCATTTGAAATTTGGCACACACGTTCCTCAGTTCGTACACGAAAGCGAAATGAAACGTACCATAGACGGGATGTTACACGAAAGTTACGAACCGATTTAATTAAACAGTAGAGACCGCCATTTTCATTCAAGTTGTTCACGCCAAAGATAGTATCTACACTTTATTGCAATTAATGTAAATCACTGTCACGTTTTCGTGATAACAGACCAGCATGAAGAAATGTGTAATTTGTTACATCAAAGAAGCGAAAATTTCAGTTTTTATTAATAGGTTAAGGTTGCTCGACTTTTCGACAGCAATCTATTGACATGGTGGTTAGGTTGCAATGCAGCCTGGACCAGAGTAAAAAAAAAAAGAAACATTTACTTCGTAAAAACAGTATTAGTTGTGAGAAATTAGTTTAAATTCGTTGCTGTAGATTACAGAAACTATCTTTGGTAAGAACGATTTTATTGCAAATGGTGGTTTCCCCTACTATTGAAATGCATTTATTCATTTCCAATACCTAATACGATTATAGTAAAATATCGTTCATAAATCACTGCAAAATCAATGTAGTGACTTTACAATTCGAGCGACAAATCCGTTATGCTTTCTTTTTTAATTTAATGATTTTCAGTTAAAGCAAACTTCATTCAGACGTTCAGCAAAACTGAATGTAAGCTATATTCTGTTTCCGAATTATAATGAAATGTAATACGACCATGTTTCGCGTAATCGATTATTGTCACGTTGTCAAAGATTGTCTTAGTTATCTACTTCGTACTCGATTCAATTCGTGCATCTCTTGCTGTGATGATTCAGTTTCACATGACTGGAACATATCTAATCTGTTATGTTTATTTCGTTGTGCTTTTCTTTCTGCTGGTTAGACGAGGATTTCAGGAGCTTTAAACCTTTTCTGACAACAGAGATAATTTAGTAGAACTCGTATCTTATCTATGTTTATTTTAGTTTATTTTCTTTGTACTGGTCATATCGAGGATTTCAACAGTTTCAAACCTTCTCCATATAAAGCGGACCATTTTTTTTGGGGGGGGGGGGATCCTTCAAAATCGGACCAATATTTTCCAAGTCTATAGACACAAAAAGGAACATTGCTTTTTATATATGAGATTGATAAGTTATGAATAAGATATAGGTCTAATGTTAATCAAGTAACTAAAAAAGTATTTGTAAATGACTATGGCCTTAATTTAGTTGATGCTGAGCAATCAAAATATATTTTATTAGTCTATAATTTCATACTTTTTCTATACTCCTAATCGCATTATATATAATTTCTATGTATTGTATACATTATTCAGGTATAGTCTGTAATGGTTAACCATAGATAAAATACTTCATATGTTGTGCTGACGAATTCCGTATATGTAGTATTTGCTGTCAAACGTGTGATATTCTAAGTGGAGGAGATTGTGAATTTGTTAGTGTGATCGCATGGTATCTCTTTTACAATCGAATCAATTATGCCACCTAAACGAAAAGCGATTGGTAGAGTACAGCTCAAGCAAAAAAAAAAGGCATCACGAGCTTCTGAAACCGACGGACAACGGGAAGTAAGACTAGAAACTGTTCGAGTTCGCACTGCTCAATCCCGTTCGTCTGAAACAGACGTTGTGCGAGAAGCAAGACAGGAAGCCGATCGAGTACGAACTGCTCAAGCCCGTTCGTCTGAAACAGACGTTGTGCGAGAAGCAAGACAGGAAACCGATCGAGTACGAACTGCTCAAGCCCGTTCGTCTGAAACAGACGTTGTGCGAGAAGCAAGACAGGAAGCCGATCGAGTACGAACTGCTCAAGCCCGTTCGTCTGAAACAGACGTTGTGCGAGAAGCAAGACAGGAAGCCGATCGAGTACGAACTGCTCAAGCCCGTTCGTCTGAAACAGACGTTGTGCGAGAAGCAAGACAGGAAGCCGATCGAGTACGAACTGCTCAAGCCCGTTCGTCTGAAACAGACGTTGTGCGAGAAGCAAGACAGGAAACCGATCGAGTACGCAATATAGACAATCACTGTACAGTGATTTAAATCGTGCTGCGTTCAGTTACGATGCTTATTATGATTACAGCCTTCATCCAAGTGTGGTTATTGGAAAAATGGATAAATTATGCGTGTTTTGCAGTGCCCTTAAATTTAAGAATGAATCTCCAGGAATGTGCTGCGCGAGTGGAAAAGTGAAATTACCAGAACTGCATTCACCACCCGAACCATTATTAACGTTGCTATCAGGTGATACAACCGACTCCAAACATTTCTTGGCAAACATACGCAAATACAATTCATGTTTCCAGATGACATCTTTCGGTGCAACAAATATTGTTCACGAAAATTACATGCCAACATTCAAAATACAAGGGCAAATCTATCATCGTGTTGGGTCTATATTACCATTGCCAAAAGCAGATTACAAATTTCTTCAAATTTACTTCATGGGAAACACTGAAAAACAAATCGATCAACGTTGTCGATTCAATACGGGCACTAAACGAGAAATTGTGACTGCTTTACAAAGTTTATTCGATCAAAACAACAAATTAATTCGATTGTTCAAAACTGCCCTTGAAAAAATGCCAACTGATAATTACAAACTTATAATTAGAGCAGACAAAACACCTGATGGCAAACACGAACGACAATACAACGCACCAACAATTGATGAAGTAGCGATTGTTATAGTTGGTGAAGAATTTAACTCGCGTGATATTATTCTTCAGCGTAGAAATGGTGATGTTCAACGAGTCTCAGAAACTCATCGCTCATACGACGCATTACAGTATCCAATTTTATTTCACCAAGGAGAAGATGGATATCATTTCAACATAAAATTGAGAAATCCACAAACAGGTGAGGAAACAGACAAAAAGGTGAGTGCTATGAACTACTACTCATACCGACTAATGATTCGTGACAACATAGTTAATCATATCTTGAAATGTCGACAGTTGTTCCATCAATATATTGTTGATATGTATGCAAAAATCGAAACCGAACGACTCCTATACATTCGATTGAATCAAACGAAGTTGCGTTCTGAGGAATATATACATTTACGTGATGCAATTGTTCACGATGGTAATATGAATCCCAATGAACTGGGAAAAATGGTCATACTACCGTCTACATATACAGGAAGTCCACGGCACATGCATGAGTATGCACAAGATGCATTAACATATGTTCGCGTATATGGCCGGCCAGATTTGTTTATAACGTTCACATGTAATCCTAAATGGGAAGAAATAACAGAACTTTTGTTACCTGGACAATCGTCATCCGATCGTCATGATATTTGTGCGCGTGTCTTCAATCAAAAACTGAAATCTTTTATGGATTTTATAGTCAAGAGTCAGGTTTTTGGAGAAACACTTTGTTGGATGTATTCTGTTGAGTGGCAGAAAAGAGGATTACCACATGCACACATTTTGATTTGGTTGATCGAAAAAATCACACCAGATCAAATTGATCAAATCATCTCAGCAGAAATACCAGATGTAGACATTGATCCAGACTTATTTCAAGTAGTCACAAAAAACATGATTCATGGCCCATGTGGTTTACTCAACAACAATTCACCATGCATGTCCGATGGCAGATGCACGAAACGATACCCGAGAGATTTACTTACCGACACTATCACTGGCAATGACGGATATCCACTCTATCGTCGACGATCAACTGAAGATGGCGGGAAATCAATCACTTTAAAAGTAAGAAACATTGATGTTGAAGTTGATAATAGTTGGGTTGTACCGTACTCACCGTTACTCTTGAAAACGTACAAAGCACACATCAATATCGAGTATTGCAATTCGGTGAAATCGATTAAGTATATTTGTAAATATGTCAACAAAGGAAGCGATATGGCGGTTTTTGGAATGGTAAATGCAGCCGCATCTGTTGATGAAATCGATCAATATCAACTGGGACGGTACATTAGTAGCAACGAAGCAGTATGGCGCATTTTATCATTTCCGATACACAAACGACATCCAACAGTTGTTCATTTGTCAGTGCACCTTGAAAATGGACAGCGCGTGTACTTCACGACAGAGAATGCACATGTGAGAGCAATGTCACCACCGCCAACAACGTTAACCGCATTTTTCTCACTGTGCAGGGATATATTTGCAAAGACACTACTTTACTCTGAAGTGCCATCATACTACACATGGAATGCTTCAGCGAAAAAGTTTCAACGTCGCAAACAAGGTAAAACAGTTCAAGGACATCCCAATTTATATTCGACCGACGCGTTAGGCCGTCTGTTCACTGTTCACCCAAACAACGCAGAATGCTTTTACTTACGATTACTGTTAATCAACGTACGTGGACCGACATCTTTCCAAGAACTGAGAACAGTAAACGGTCACGTATGTGCCACTTATCGTGAAGCTTGCCAAAAATTGAATCTTCTTGAAAACGATGCACATTGGGACACTTCACTCGCTGATGCATCGGAGACTGCTTCTCCACAGCAAATACGCACGTTATTTGCAATCATATTAACAACGTGCTTCCCGTCCAATCCAATAGACCTTTGGGAAAAATACAAAAACTACATGAGCGAAGACATCCTTCATCGTTTACATAAAACGAGTCAAAATCTGAACATTCAGTTCACATCAAACGTTTACAACCAGGCTTTGGTTTTTATTGAGGACAGTTGTTTGGCAATCGCTAACAAAACACTGGTACAATTGGGAATGGCGGCGTCTAATCGATCTGCAAACGAATTTTTCGATCGTGATTTGCAACGAGAAACAGACCATGATGTCGACGAATTGGTTACATTTGTCCAAACGAATCTTCCAAAATTGGTTCCAGAACAAAGCATTGCGTATGACACAATTATGCATGCGGTTACAAGTCAAAATGGTGGATTTTATTTTCTAGATGCACCCGGAGGTACAGGAAAAACTTTTCTTATTTCAGTTATTTTAGCAAGTATACGATCACAAAGAAATATTGCACTTGCAATTGCGTCATCTGGAATAGCGGCAACCCTTTTGGATGGTGGCCGAACAGCGCATTCAGCTCTGAAGTTGCCATTGAATATCCATATCACTGATACACCAACATGCAATATCAGCAAAAATTCTGGAATGGGTAAAGTACTCCAATCATGTCAACTCATTATATGGGACGAATGTACTATGGCCCACAAAAAAGCATTAGAAGCGCTTCATCGTACACTTAAGGATTTGAGAGGGAATGAACAACTCTTTGGTGGCACAGTGATTTTATTGTCTGGTGATTTTCGACAAACTCTACCCGTTATACCACGGTCAACACCCGCTGATCAACTTAATGCATGTCTCAAATCGTCGGTCTTATGGAGACACGTACAGAAATTGACTTTGACAAACAATATGCGTGTTCAAGTACAAAATGATACATCCGCTGAATGTTTCGCCAAACAATTGTTGGAAATTGGTAATGGGAAAACGACAGTCGATAAATCCACACAATGTATCAAGTTTCCAAAAACTTTTGTACAATCACAGCAACCATAGATGAATTAATTCTTAAAGTTTTTAAAAATTACACATAACTACAAAAGTCACCAGTGGCTGAGTGAACGTGCTATACTGGCAGCTAAAAACAGTGATGTTAATGCCATCAATTACAGCATTCAAAACAAAATACCAGGTGAGACGACAACTTACAAGTCCATCGATACGTTAATGAATCCAAACGAAGTTGTAAACTACCCTACCGAATTCTTGAATTCAATTGATTTGCCAGGTGTACCGCCACACGTGTTGATATTAAAAATTGGCGTGCCTATAATTCTTCTTAGAAATATTAATCCACCACAACTTTGCAACGGTACAAGACTTTCAGTAAAAAAGTTGATGAATAATATCATTGAAGCTACAATTATAAAAGGAAAATTTAAAGGAGAAGATGTACTGTTGCCACGCATCCCAATGATTACAACAGAAATGCCATTCGAGTTTAAACGCTTGCAATTTCCGGTGCGACTCGCATTTGCAATGACTATAAACAAGGCGCAAGGACAATCACTACAAGTTGTGGACTAAATTTGGAAAATCCATGCTTTTCTCATGGACAACTGTATGTGGCTTGCTCACGCGTTGGGAAACCATCTGATTTATTTGTGTACGCACCTGACGGAAAAAAAAAAATATTGTGTATCCTAAAGCACTTGAGTAAACATGTTATAAAGCCAAAAAATTTAGTTTTTATCAAGGCACTGTATGTAAATATCTAATCTTTACTAAATATAATCGTTCAAATGTAGTCATTTAATATACCTCAAGTCTAGCAATAGCGAAGCATTGCCGGGTCAGCTAGTCTATTATATAAAAATCAATGTCTGTCTGTCTGTTTGTCCTCTATGCGCTCCTAAACCGTCGTCCGATGACAGTTGAAACTTTGGTGAGTTGTCGAGTGAGCGTCCAGGTGTGGTTCCTAAAACATAAAAATTTCAAAAAAACTACCCCCTCTTCCCCATAACACCCCATAATGTAAATAACACCTCAGATTTTATCCGATTGTACGGAAATTTTGCACACATATACTTAAAATAAACAGAAAATACCGCTACATTGGTTTCCAAAACGCACCCCCTTTCCCCTTCCCACCCCTTAATTTTTACACAAATCTACACTTTTTATCATATTCGAAGGAACTTTGCACGCATATACCATTTAAAAAAATAGAAAAATACTGCAGACATTAGTTTTACATAACCCATCCCCTCTCACCCGTTCTACCCCAAAACCACCCCACTCTTCCCCCTAGCACCCCATAATTTAAAACCCACACAGATTTTATCCGATTTTGATGGAAATTGGCACAGGTATACTTTAAAACAAACAGAAAAATACTGTATACATATGGTTTCAAAAAATACAACCCCTCTTCCCCTTCCCACCCCCCTAAATGAATGTACTTTTCTTTGTATCTTCTCTAGGCGCTACTAAAACCGTTCATCCGATTACGGTAAAACTTTGGTGATTTTTCAAGTGTGCCGCTGGGATGGTTTCTAAGAAATAAAATTTCCAAAAACCACCCCCCTCTTTCCCCATAACACCCCATAATTTAAAAAACCTACAGATTTTATCCGATTTTGATGGAAATTTGAACACATATACTTCAAAACAAACAGAAAAATACTGCCTATCATTTGGTTTCCAAAAACGCATCTCTTTCCCTCTTCCCACCCCTTAACTTTTACACAAACCCACACTTTTTATCAGATTTCGAAGGAACTTTGCACGCATATACCATTAAAAAAAATAGAAAAATACTGTAGACATTAGATTTACAAAAACCAAACCCCTCTTACCCGTTCTACCCCAAAACCACCCCCTCTTCCCCATACACCCCATAATTTAAGAAATATACAGATTTTATCTGATTTTGATGGAAATTGGCACAGATATACTTTAAAACAAACAGAAAAATACTGTATACATATGGTTTCAAAAATCAAACCCCTCTTCCCTCTTACATCCCTTAAATTTTTGCGACTGTCTCTTATTTAAAGCTAGATTTGTAACCAGATTTTTCGTTAAGGAACTTTGCTTACATGTTCTTTAAACAAACAGAAAAATATGTCTTTGCCAAAGTCAATCCCACTCCCCTTTTACCACCTCCCTTCTGAATTTCCAAAGATTTTTATTGAAACCCACAAGTTTTATCCGAATACTGTGAAACCTTTGTGAGTTGTCGAGTGCGCGTCGGAGATGGTTCCTAAGAAATAAAAATTCAGTAAAACCACCCCCTCCAGCACTTTATAACCCTTAATTTACACATACCCAGATTTATTCATATTTAGGCCAAAATTTGCACAGGTATACTTTAAAACGAACAGAAAAGTACTGCCTACATATAGTTTCACCCCCTCATCCCCTTTGCGTCTCCCTAATTTAGACAAACCCACATCTTTTATCCGATTTTGATGGAAATTTGCACATGTATAGTACAAAATATACAGAAAAATACTGCCTAAATATGGTTTCCAAAAATACAACCCATCCTTTCCTTTATATCCCCTTAATCTTTGCCAGTGTAACTGGAATCACCAAAAACATTAAATATCCAAGACCTTTGTATTAAACTAGAAATTGAATGAAACAGTAATTATAATTTATACATAAGTATCTAATTTTTACTAGATACAAACTTTCAAATGTACTCATTCAATCTATATGTGAACTCAAGTCTAGAAATAGCAAAGCATTTCCGGGGACCGATTATGGTAAAACTTTAGCGAGTTGTCCGGGATGGTTCCTAAGAAATAAAATTTCCAAAACAGCACCCTCTCCTCCCAATAACACCCCATAATTTTAAAAAACCTACAGATTTTATACGATTTCTACGGAATTTGCACATGTATACTGTAAAACAAACAGAAAAATACAGCCTACATTTGGTTTCCTAAAAACGCATCTCCTTTCCCCCTTCCCACCCTTTAATTTTTACACAAACCCAAACTTTTATCAGATTTCGAAGAAATTTTGAACACACAAAGTATTAAAAATATAGAAAAATACTGTTGACATTAGTTTTACAAAAACCCAATCCGTTTACCCCATAATTTAAAAAACACACAAATTTTATCCGATTTTGAAGGAGAAGATGTACTGTTGCCACGCATCCCAATGATTACAACAGAAATGCCGTTCGAGTTAAAAACGTTTGGTATTTCCAGTGTGACTCGCATTTGCAATGAACATAAACAAGGCACAGGGACAATTATTACAAGTGTGTGGTCTAAATTTGGAATATCCATGCTTCTCTCAAGGACAACCGTTTGTGGCTTGCTCACGCGTTGGGATACCATCTGAATTATTCGTGTACCCTCCTGACGGAAAAAACAAAAATCCTAATGCACTTGGGTAAACATGTTATAAAACCAAACAATTGATTCCTTTTCAAGGCACTGTATGTAAATATCTAATCTATACTAAATACCAACGTTCAAATGTATTCATTTAATCTACCTCAAGTCTAGCAATAGCGAAGCATTGCCGGGTCAGCTAGTCTATTATATAAAAATCAATATCTGTCTGTCTGTCTGTCTGTCTGTCTGTTTGTCCTCTATGCGCTCCTAAACCGTTAGTCCGATTACGGTGAAACTTTGGTGAGTTGTCGAGTGCGCATCCGGGATGGTTCCTAAGAAATAAAATTTCCAAAAAAACCACCCCCTCTTCCCCATAGCACCCCATAATCTAAAAACCTACAGATTTTATCCGATTTGAACGGAAATTTGCACACATATACTTTAAAATAAACAGAAAAACACTGCCTACATTTTGGTTTCCAAAAACGCACCCCCTTTCCCCCTTCCCACCCTTAATTTTTACACAAATTTACACTTTTTATCATATTTCGAAGGAACTTTGCACGCATATACCATTTAAAAAAATAGAAAAATACTGCAGATATTAGTTTTACATAAACCCAACCCCTCTCATCCGTTCTACCCCAAAACCACCCCCTATTCCCCCTTGCACGCCATAATTTAAAAAAATACACAGATTTTAACCGATTTTGATGGAAATTGGCACAGATATACTTTAAAACAAACAGAAAAAAAACTGTTTACATATGGTTTCAAAAAATACAACCCCTCTCCCCCTTCCCACCCCCCTAAATGAATGTACTTTTCTTTGTATCTTCTCTATGCGCTACTAAACCGTTCATCCGATTACGGTAAAACTTTGGTGATTTTTCAAGTGTGCCGCTGGGATGGTTCCTAAGAAATAAAATTTCCAAAAAAAACACCCCCTCTTCCCCATAACACTCCACAATTGAAAAAACCTACAGATTTTATCCGATTTTGATGGAAATTTCAAAACATATACTTAAAAACAAATAGAAAAATACTGCCTACATTTCGTTTCCAAAAACACATCACCTTTCCCCCTTCCCACCACTTAACTTTTACACAAACCCACACATTTTATCAGATTTCGAAGGAACTTTGTACGCATATACCATTAAAAAAAAAAAATACTGTAGATATTAGTTTTACATAAACCCAACCCCTCTCACCCGTTCTACCCCAAAACTACCCCCTCTTCCCCTTAGCACCCCATAATTTAAAAAACACACAGATTTTATCCGATTTTGATGGAAATTGGCTCAGATATACTTTAAAACAAACAGAAAAATACTGTCTACAAATGGTTTAAAAAAAAAAAACCTCTCCCCCTTCCCACCCCCTAATGAATGTACTTTTCTTCGTATCTTCTCTATGCGCTACTAAAACCGTTCATCCGATTACGGTAAAACTTTGGTGATTTGTCAAGTGTGCGTCCGTGATGGTTCCTAAGAAAAAAAATTACCAATAAACCACCCCCTCTTCCCCATAACAAGCCATAATTTAAAAACCTACAGATTTTATCCGATTTTGATGCAAATGTGAACACATATGCTTTAAAACAAAGAGAAATATACTGCCTACATTTGGTTTCCAAAAACGCATCCCCTTTTCTTCTTCCCACCCCTTAACTTTTACACAAACCCACACTTTTTATCAGATTTCGAAGGAACTATGCACGGATATACCATTAAAAAAAATAGAAAAATACTGATAGACATTAGTTTTACAAAAACCCAACCCCTCCTACCCGTTCTACCCCAATACCACCCCCTCTTCCCCCTAGCACCCCATAATTTAAAAAATACACAGATTTTATTAGATTTTGATGGAAATTGGCACAGATATATTTTAAAACAAACAGAAAAATACTCAATACATATGGTTTCAAAAAATCCAACCCCTCTTTCCTTTTACATCCCTTAAATTTTTGTGAATGTCTCTTATTTAAAGCTAGCATTGTAACCCGATTTTGAAGGAACTTTGCTTACGTGTACTTTAAAACAAACAGAAAAATAATGTCTTTGCCAAAGTCCATCCCTCTCCCCTTTTACCACCTCCCCTCTCAATTTCCAATGATTTTTTATTAAAACCCACAAGTTTTATCCGCTTACTGTGAACCCTTTGTGAGTTGTCGAGTGCGCGTCGGAGAAGGTTCCTAAGAAATAAAAATTCAGAAAAACCACCCCCTCCAGCACTTTCTAACACTTAATTTAAACATACCCAGATTTAATCATATTTAGGCCAAAATTTGCACACGTATACTTTAAAACGA
>JARYHS010009730.1:0-13059 GCA_031002005.1 Vandiemenella viatica | reverse complement strand
AAATCGTGCCAGAAGACGCTCACACACCTGAAGTTCGATTCAATTTCTGTTCTGCTGTGAAAGGCGAGGAACCCACCTGGCGCACACCTTACGGTACCTGAAGTGAACTACACTTAATGGTTCCTTGAGGTTTATTACTATGTACACAAAACACTGGTAAACAATAAACAAATGTGGTACAGTTAGGCGGATGACCGTCGAGAAATTTAGCCTGGTCCTGATCCGGGTAGAGAGAGACGGCTTCTACTTCTCGCGAACTTCCGGTGGTCTTCTGTAGTTGAAGCTGGTTCCGCGGTCAGGCCGGAACTGGCGGTGGAGCGGCCGGCTACGCTTATATAGGCGGCCTGGCGCAGGAATTCCGTTGTGTGGTAGTACGGCGACCTCTGTAAGAAATAGTCCCACTTAGCTTCTAGATGATTCTATTTGTTTTCCTGGTTTGTTTTGATGTCTCTGCGCCTGTTTGGAGTCGTATATGTAGCCCGGCGTGGAGGCGCGTTGTGTGTGAGGTCTGCCTGGCAGGGGCCTTTACTGGCAGACTGAACATACCTCCCTCCCGGGGGGGGGGGGGAAGCGATGTCTGCGACGTCTGCGAGGTCGTCTGCCGCGGCGCCCTGGAGCAGGACTATGAAGGCTACCTCCAGGGGAGTACGGAGCTGTTCCACTGGCGATGCGTGCCGACCTGCGTCGTGGTGCAGGTTGTGGTGGAGGTACTTGTGGAGCTAAACGGCATCGGTTCGTCGGCGTCGATGGCCGGGGGCTGTACGGGGGGGCGCTGAAGATG
Organism: Vandiemenella viatica; assembly: GCA_031002005.1. Lineage (NCBI taxonomy): Eukaryota > Metazoa > Arthropoda > Insecta > Orthoptera > Morabidae > Vandiemenella > Vandiemenella viatica. Next base: position 12,278 of record JARYHS010009730.1, on the reverse strand, counting down.
GTCCCCGCAGTTGGTCGAAAGGCTGCCGCTGAAGGGTGTCGGAGCGACCGACAGGTTGTGGCGTCGTTGGTGGCGCTGTAAACTGTCCCTGAGCAACGGTTAGACGGCAGGAGTGGGTGGAGATGGCAGGGAAGGAGAGGAAGAAGTGGATGGCCGTGCCGTGGTGGAAGAGGACGGTGCCGTGGGGTAGCGGGGACGTAGTTGGTTTCGATGGCGTCGCACTATCCGGCCATCCAGGCTGACGTCGAACAGTTGGCGGCCCCGGGGCCGCTGGATGACCCCCGGAAGCCAACCGGCCCGGGAGCCAAACCCGCGGGCCCAGACTAGGGAGCCCGGGGTGAAACGGAATGGGCCCGAAGGTACCTGTACTTTGGGCGGGGGTAAGAGGAGATGGAGGAGAGTGCGAGGTTGGCGGCCATGCAGCAATTCCGCCGGGCTTTTTTCGATAGGAACTGAGGAAGAGTGTCAATGCCTCTTCGAGTTTGTGACTTGTGGTATATTGGTCATTTGGGTTTTGAATGTTCTGACTAGCCGTTCCGCCTCCCCGTTAGATTGGGGGTGGAAGGGCGGGGTGAGGAGGTGTTGGATATTGTTGGCGGTACAGAAGGATAGGAATTCCCGACTTCGAAATTGCGGTCCGTTATCTGTGACGATAGCGTATGGTAATCCTTCGATGGAAAAGATCTTCGTGAGGGCTGAAATGGTGACCTCTGTGGTGATTGTGGAGCAACGGACGACATATGGGAAGTGGGAAAAGGCACCGTCACTAGGAGCCACTGTTGGCCTAGGAATGGGCCAGCGAAGTCGAGGTGAATGCGTTCCCAGGGTCCGGACGGTGCCGGCCAGGAAAGGAACTTTTGAGGGGGGCGGGGCAGTTGTTGGGCACAGATGGTACAGCGCCGCACCATCTCCGTGACATCCGTGGTAAGGGCCGATCCAGAATACATGGCGTCTGGCAAGGGATTTGGTGCGGGCAATTCCCCAGTGTCCTTGGTGGAGAGTTTGGAGGATTGTCGGTTGTAGGGATCTCGGAACGACGACCCTCGGGGTGGAATTTGGTTCTGTGCGGAGGAGCACTCCCTCTACTACTGAGAGCTGGTGGCGGATGGAGTAGTAGAACTTGAGGTCTTGATGATGGCGTGGAGGGGAACGTGTTTGCCACCCGTGTTGGATGTGGTGTCGGATGACACGGAGGAGGGGGTCCTCCCCTGTGGCTGCCGCGACTTTTGAGGCCGTGACTGGAAATGTCTTCAGTGCTTCTTGTATGTCATCGTCGATCTGGAACACCAGAAGTTCCGACTTGTCGAAGGCAAGGTCTGGTCCCTGCGGTAGTCTGGATAAGGCGTCTGCATTGGCATGCCTGGAGGTGGTACGGAAATGCATGGTATATCTGAACTGGGACAGGAATAGTGCCCAACGCTGGATGCGGTGGGATGTTTTGGTAGGCAGACGTGTGGACGGATCAAATAGTGATAGGAGTGGCTTGTAGTCGGTAATGAGATGAAAAGAAATCCCATATAAAAGGGAATAGAATTTGGAGCAGGCAAAAACAATAGCTAGCGCCTCTTTCTCGATTTGAGAATATTTAAGCTGAGCAGCCGATAGGGCTTTGGAGATGTAGGCTACGGGGCGTTCCGTGCCATCTGGTAATTTATGAGACAGAACTGCCCCCACACCGTAATCGGATGCATCTGTGGCAAGTATCAAGGGGAGGTTTGGAGTGTATGGCATGAGGCATGCTGCGGACTTGAGCTGCTGTTTAAGGGTGTGGAATGCGGTCTCGCAAGCTGGGGTCCAACGGAACGGGACATTCTTGCGACAGAGGTGGTACAGGGGTGCTGCCACTTGTGCTGCTGAGGGTATAAATTTTCTGTAGTATGAAATTTTGCCTAAAAAAGATTTCAACTGATGTAGATCCTGAGGCCGAGGTAAGTTGGAAATAGCGTCCACATAGGAAAATGCTGGGGAGATGCCTTCCTGAGCGATGATGTGACCCAGGTAGGAAATGGATTGTTGAAAAAATTGACACTTGGAAAGGTTGCATTTTAATCCTGCTGCACGGAGGCGGAGGAAGAGTAGGCGGAGGTTGGTCATGTGTTCGGCAGCGGAGGGTCCCGTGACGACTATGTCGTCGAGATAGTTGATGCATCCCGGAATATCCTGGAGAAGTTGTTCGAGATACCGTTGAAAAATCGCTGGAGCACTGGCCAAGCCGAACATGAGCCGGTTGAGTTGGAAGAGGCCAGAGGGAGTGTTGATGACTGTGTATTGTCGGGACTGGATATCCAAAGGGATTTGAAGGTATGCTTCTGCCAGGTCAATTTTTGTAAAGTAGGTACCTCCTGCTAGTTTACGGAAGAGGTCGTCCGGTCTCGGAAGTGGATAGTCGTCTACCAGCAGATGCGGGTTGACGGTGGTCTTAAAGTCACCACAGAGACGTAAGCGGCGTCCTGGCTTCTGAACTATGACCAACGGCGTGGCCCAGGGGCTGAACCGCACCGGCTGGAGGATCCCTTCGTCTTGGAGACGTTGAAGTTCTTCCTGAAGTGGTTGTTGAAGCGCTACGGGTACCTGGCGTACCCGGAAGTATCGAGGCCGTACGTCCGGCCCGAGTTGGAGTGATGCTTCGAAGTCCTTTGCACAGCCGACGCCTGGTGAGAACAGGTCCTGAAACTCGGTGCAAAGGGCGTCCACTTCAGGAAAAGGAACATGCTGAGATACGAGGTGTATGTTATCCTCAATTGAAAATCCGAATAAGCGGAAAGCGTCCAGTCCAAATAAGTCTGCTGTGAGAGAACTGTTAACTACTAAAAAGGGGACTGAACGATGTACAGACTTATACATGACGTTTGCTGTGAACTGTCCCAGGAGTGCTATTTCCTGTTTGTTGTATGTCAGGAGGCGCTTGGGGGCCGGCGAGAGGGGGGGCGAGCCAATTTGCACATAAGTAGTATAATTAAGCAATGAGACTGCTGCTCCTGTGTCGACTTGTAGGCGCAGGGGCTTGCCATTGACCGTAACGTCAATAAAAAGTTTGGATGCTGTGGAAGTGTCTACCTGATCGATATCCATAGGTGCGCCGCTCAACCTGTCTTGGTAAGACCCTGGGCGGCGAGAGCCGGGATTGGCATTGGTGGTGTTGGTGCGGCAGACGGACGCCAGGTGTCCTTCCTTGCCGCAACGTGAGCATTCAGCCCAACGATCCGGACAATTTTCCCTCTCATGTGCTGAATAACAGGCGGGGCAGGAGGGTAGGCGCAGCGGGCTGCGGCGTCGGCGCTGCGGGATCCGCTGCTGCTGCCGAGACTTGGTGCCCCTGCCGGAACGGGCCGGTTCGATGTCCTTCTGAGGAAGCGGTCCCCGGTTGTGGTGTCGGGAGGAGCGCGACTGGGAGCTCTGGATGGCGGCGACGTCCTGTGTGTCCTCTACGTCGGTTCGGATTGCGGCCACATCCGCCCAGGACTCCAGGCGGCGATCTGCGGCCGTAGATATTTCGAATTTGTAGGCAAGTTCGATGACCTGCTCCAGGGATGGGTCCTCTAACTTGAGGGCGTCATGCCGGAGTGCGGCATCTGGTGCAGCCTGTATGATGCGTGATCACGCACCATGTCGTCGGCGTAGGATTCGTGGGAACAACGAGTTTGAAACTTACATTTTCTGCTAAGGCCTTGGAGTTCGGCCGCCCACTGGCGATACGTCTGATCGGGCTTCTTCCGGCATTGATAGAATTCGACGCGGGCCGCGACGACATGGTACCGGCGTCTGTAGTATGCATTCAGTGTCGTACAGATGGTCGTGAAGGTGAGGGTGTCGGGGTCTTGTGGCTGAAGTTTGGTGAGCAAGACATACATCTTTGATTGGTTCCAGGAAAGGAAATATGCACGCTGGTCTTCTTCTTTGGATATGTGATGAATTGCGAAGTGTTGTTTTATGCGCTTCTCGTAGGTCTCCCATTCTTCGACGTCGTCGTTGAATGCTGGGAACGGAGGCGGGGCCGTGGGTTGGCGGAGATTCCTGACTTCCGCAATCAGTTGTCTCTGAGATTCGAAGAACTGATGTAGGAGTCCTTGGAGGAACTGTTGCCATTCCGTAGGTGCTGCTGGCGTAGCCATGATGGTCGAGAGTTCTTATCCCAACCTTGTCGCCACTGAAGTGAACTACACTTAATGGTTCCTTGAGGTTTATTACTATGTACACAAAACACTGGTAAACAATAACAAATGTGGTACAGTTAGCGGATGACCGTCGAGAAATTTAGCCTGGTCCTGATCCGGGGTAGAGAGAGACGGCTTCTACTTCTCGCGAACTTCCGGTGGTCTTCTGTAGTTGAAGCTGGTTCCGCGGTCAGGCCGGAACTGGCGGTGGAGCGGCCGGCTACGCTTATATAGGCGGCCTGGCGCAGGAATTCCGTTGTGTGGTAGTACGGCGACCTCTGTAAGAAATAGTCCCACTTAGCTTCTAGATGATTCTATTTGTTTTCCTGGTTTGTTTTGATGTCTCTGCGCCTGTTTGGAGTCGTATATGTATCCCAGAGTGCAGGCGCGTTGTGTGTGAGGTCTGCCTGGCAGGGCCCTTTACTGGCAGACTGAACAGTACCCAAGCTCCTCTGTGAGTATGGAGTAAGTGCTCCCATAACTTATTCCGACCTCACTTGCAATTTCAGAAGTGGTAAGACGCTTGTCATCTTCAATAAGCCGTCTAACACAGCTGATGTTGTTCTCTGTAATGCTGGTGCGGGGTCTGCGATTATGGCTCTCATTTTCAACATGATGACGACCATCCACAAACTGTTTATGCCATGCAAACACTCTGGCTCGCGACAGTGTCTCTTTCCCGAACTGGGCAGTCAATCTCCTCAAGATTTCTGCCGGTTTTACGCCTTCTGCAGCGAGAAACTTGATTATAACACGTTGCGCAATCGACGAGTGTACCTCTTGCTCCGACATCGTGACGGTTGGCACTGAGCGAGTCGAGGGGGGGGGGCTAACGGTCTTCCCCCACTCCTGACAAACTTACCTATCGCCAAACGAAGCGGGAACGTTCTCCCACCACTATTGCGCCCGAACGGCCGAAAGTCTTGTTTATATTTGATTCACCCTCGTAGATATTAAATCAACATTTAGGTATGAGAAAACTGCCGCGCGTCGGGTGCCACGTTTGCTCACATTAGACCAAAAACGTGTTCGAATGAACATTTCCAACAGTATGTTGGCGCAGTTTAGGCGCAATAAATCCGAGTTTTGGCGCCGATTAATTACTGTAGATAAACTTGGATACACCATTATATGCCCGAGACAAAAATACAGTCCAAAAAGTGGACTGCAAAGGGGGAACCGGCTCCAAAAAAAGCAAAAATTGTTTTTTCGGCTGGAAAAGTGCTGGCGACTGTTTTTTGGGATAGTCATGGAGTTATTTTAATCGATTACCTTCAAAAAGAAAAAACCATTACAGGAGCATACTACGCATCATTACTTGTCAAGCTGAAGGAAGAACTTGCGGAAAAAACGGCTACATTTGCAGAAAAAGAAAGTCCTGTTTCACTAAGACACACACCTCAGTGGTTGCCATGGCAAAAATTCACGAATTACGATTTGAACTGCCTGAGCATCCGCCTTACTCACCAGATCTAGCCCCAAGCGACTTCTTTTTGTTCCCTCATCTAAAAATTGCACTCGGAGGACAGAGATTTTCGTCAAATGAAGAGGCAATCACCTTCGTGAACAATCATTTTTCAGAGAAAAACGCCGAGTACTATTTGCACGGGCTACAGAGATGGGAGCATCGCTGGGAGAAGTGTGTAGAGTTACAAAGAGACTATGTTGAAATATAAAAATAAAAATTCAGAAAAATGTCTTGTATCTTTGTTAGGTCGGAAACTTTTCAGACCACCCTCGTATACCATAAATAAAATCATTTTAGTATTCTAAATAAAAAGAAATCTCCGACGATGAAAAGTAATTTGATTTCGGTATCGCTCTTGTCTCACATGCGGGAGGTCGCAGGTTCGAATCCGCGTCAGACCACCCAGAATTCGGTATTTCAACGTTTACACAAATCATTCCAGACGAATGCAGAGATGGCTCCTTTAAGAGGCCATCGCCGAACTCCTTCCTGTTCCTTAGCACCAGTCGTTTCCCATCTCTAATGACATCGGTATCGACCAGGCATGAAGCCATAAGACAGAGAGAGAGAGAAAAAAAAGATACTGATTTTCGGGGCAACCGTCTTTTGTCAACTGTTTTGAGAATGGTTTTGATTATGGCGCGTAATGTGAAATATAAGTTTCATCCATCGTTAAACATCCTAACCGTCTTCAGACTCGCATACCCTATCTCGTGAAACATAATTCCATACAGCCATATCAGTCCTTTGTAGTCCTGCGCATAATAGTTCACGCTTGGCAGCGCTCAGTTTGTTTGCAGCTCCTTAGCGAACTAGGTCGCTCTCTTGGTTTGTTAGCTCCCATCTCCAGTTCCAGAAAGACAGATCGTTCGCTCGCCTTGCTACCGCTACTGCACGCGCTATTTTGTTTGTTATGGTTGTTGTGGTTATCGTTGGTTGACTTTTAGTTGTTAATGGGATCAAAGCGTGTTTTGTTTTCACATTCCTCGTTAAATTTCCAGTTGAGTCTTCTGCAACAATTATTAATGTTGAACACTATTTTTTTCTTTTTAAATATATCTGTGTCTTCAGTCAAATGTGTCCACAGGGAACTCTGTTTCCTTTTAGATGATGCAGTAATAAATAACTTTAAACAAAAGTCGGTTTTCGGAAAAGTATCAAACGAACTAACAAAGCTAAGGAACGAGAGATCTGGGAACTAGTTCGTGTAGTTCGTCTATGGGAGCGCTCTTCCGAACTAGTTCGTTCGCGAACTACACAAGACTAGTCCTTTGAACGATTCTCCCCCAACACGGCTACAGTCACGTTAATTCATTTTGTATTGCACAGTGTTCAAAGTTTTAGGGAATACGAAAAATAGCAATGAAAACAGGATCCGTTAAAATAACAGTACCTTTTTCCTTAAGTAATTACTGTTTTTTGTGTGTTAAACTTCTGCTATAATTTGACAGCGCTTTATTAAAACGTTTCGAGTTATTTTACTGGTCATGTTTGGCGATGAAGGAGGATTCATGGCTTAATTCTTTTCCACATTAGTTCTATTAGAGACTACGTGAGCAGGAGCTGTCTGATAATAATAATAATAATAATAATTGATAAATGCTCCGGTGGCAATCTCCTTACACACCCATCCCTTTCCCTTCCTCCTTCAAGCCACTTTTGCCCTCAACCAATTTTTACTTTAAATTCTTTCAGTGTTTTCGGTAAATTATTCATAACCTCCCCTGGCAACTTATTCCAATCCCTTACACCCTTTCCTATAAAAGAAAATTTTCCCACACCCTTATGCCTGAAATCAAGAGCAAGCTTGTGGTCATGATCATCTTTATCCTTCCAAGAACCTCACTTACAGTAATTTTCCCATCAATATCTTTCCACGCTTCATCACCAATATAGACCTGGTACATTCCCATGAATCTCTTCACCCTTCTTCTATCCACCAATGAATCCCACTCCAGCTCCTTTATCATATTAGCCACCGATTATGTTTTTCGGTAATTTCCAAAGACAAATCTAGCAGCCTGTCACATTACAGTAGGCTTGCCCCTTCAGTACTTAACTTATTTTAATTATATTTATTCTATGAGTATCGGTGACTTACGAGTCGAACAGTTGAGGAGCGGTCAGAGAGAGAGAGTGTGTGGTGAGGAGCAACAAACGCGTGCATATGGTTCCTCTGGTTTTTTTTTGTGAAAGTGATTGAAGGAATTGTTGTTACACTCTGAGGAACCTGCATCTTCGGATCGTTTGTCACTAGTAATTTGCTTGTGTGTGTTATTATTATTTTTTTTTCCATTGGTGGCCGGGTACTATTGTGCAGCATAGAACTCAGAATAAATCTTTGGTCTACATACTCGAAGTGATTCTTTGAAGAAACTTATAGTTATATTTGTTCTGGATTTGTACCCTTGCCAGCCGATGGTGGCGACCAATAATTAATTATAACGAAGTCTGATCGACCTTATCTTAGGTGTTCAAAAAAACTAATTATAAAGGGGACTAATTAGCAAGTCGGAAGGAACTGCTGTGATCATCCCGACACACTATTTCAGTTTGTTCTCCGACAAGCCCTTCTCTGCACTCCCTCCAACTCCTGTACTTGATATCCAAAATGTGGATCCCAAACTACACCACCATATTCCAGCAGTGGTCTGACCAGAATTTTGTACCCCAATTCCTTTACTTCTCTAGTGCATCTTTTCAACAGGTGAAGGATTTTGAACCGTTTCCCTACTACCTGTCCAATGTGTCCTGCCCAGTTAAGTCTGCTAGCAAATGTTATGCCGAGGTATTTACATTTCGAGTCTTCAATAAGTAGCTCCTTCCCCACTTTATTATCATAATCGACCTTTAGCTTTTTATCTGTGTACCTAATAAGCTGGCTCTTCTTTGCGTTTATGATCATCCCATGTTGACTCATCCAGCTAGTTATATTATCTAGATCACCGTGCAGCTGTTTACAGTCTTCAATTGTTTTGATCCTTTTATATAACATTATGTCATCTGCAAACAATCCAACCTCTAACAGTAAACCATTGACACAATCATTCGTCATAATAATGAACAGCAATGGTCACAATACATCCCAATACATTACTCAGGCACCATAGTATGAAGCGTGAGCAAGGGTGGGGTTAGGGGGGGGGGGTGATTATCATGGACATAACCAAGCTTGTCAGGTGAGGAGCATTTAACCGAAGAGAGGGCTGTTACTGTCAACATCTGTCTGCATACGTATAACCTGTTCCTGTGTCATAAGTGCATATTTGTTTATGAAATATGTAGTTTATTTGGAATGAGTTGGGACTATCCCAGACTAAACAGTACACTAGCAAGTCATGGCTTACTTTATTAATGGCAATATTATCTGTTAACTTTCCACTGAGTTTTACAAGTAATATGACGTCAATATGATGGGAAAAAAAACTAGATGCGAGATCACCTCTCAGGATAGTTGTAGAAGCTTCATCATGTTCCACGGTAGCAGTAATTTCATTCGCCATTTTCAACCCGCTTGACGCTCCAATTGGTGGAAGTCATCGTTCGCCACCTTGTACTTCTCATGCTGACGACTCCAATTTGGCAACAATAGTGTTCAGTTTACTGACGAAGTCACTACCGATCACACGATGAACATTACAGCAAAGTGAAATAATTTGTGATAATCTACCAAACCTGACAACAGACACGTCACTAAAATTCGATCGCTGCAGATATCTGGACGAAAGACGAAATACGTTCGTAGATAAATAAAACCCTGAAACTCTGCACAGGCATAGGCATACATATTAAATAATAACAATTATTTTAACAAGCAACTGCAGAAAAAATGGCCTACAATGATTACGTATGAAAATTTGAATTTTACACAAATTTAAATTTTCATTTAACTAACAGTTAGCACGCCGAAAATATCTCTGAGCATTCCTGACAATAATTTTGTAAAAACTTCGATATTAGTAAAGCTTGTAATAAACATACACTTTCACCGAAATTTAACCAGGCTGTCATGAAAAAAATCTTTCGTAAATACTGAACTTCGTGAGCAAAATATCGAATTTTTCAAAGTTATTCGAAAGTAAAAACAGTTCGATACACAACGTAAGATACACAGTCCTTACCGAAAATTATGGCTTATGTTGTAAATATATTTGAAATGTAGTGCGGTCATAGAGCATATATTTTAACTTTGATAATTTAGTTTATAGGTCAAAGACGCCTTTAAAGTCAGTGCGGAGCATCTTTGAAAAACATATGAAGAGAAGAGACGAAAAATAAATGGTTTTGATTAAAGCATGAACGGACCATGAATTAATTAAAAGAGGAAGTTTCGAAGAAGAAACTTTCGATGAAGTTGTATTTTGACAGTATGTAAATGTTAAATGTAATGTATACCGCCCGAGGAAGTAATGAAAGGGAACTTATGTATGGGTTGTATGACATTGTGTGATAATAGGAAGGAATGTATCATGAAAATAAACGAAGATAAGTATTAATTGTTATCTTGTTAATATAAATTACAGTAACAAATTGTATTTTTAATGACCTGAGAAATCTGAATGAGTTATTCCAGAAAATAAATGAATGAAACTTCAATGACATTATAGTAAAGATTTTTCAGACATTAAGGTGTCGGATTGAACCAGATATTTAAAACCACTAAGAAGTAATTCGAATAATGGGAAGTATCTGGTAAGTATATAGAACGAAGAAAGTACAATAAAAAAATACGTTAGGCTGCGTACGGACACAGTGTTACGTACAATACTTGGAAAGGAAGGAAGTAGAGACGCACAAGCAGCAAAGCCTCACAAGCTCTTTATTCTAAGGAAATACCAACCGCAAAAAATGAAATAAAAGCCACTCTGTAATAGAGGACCTATACGTCTAGAAAATTTAATGACGCAGATGCAATTAAGGACAACAATTCTGTCCAGTTCATTTGGCGTAGTGTATTCAGAGGGTGACGTTTCATTAACGCCCGCAACTTCAAACGTGGCAGAGGGGTCGCCTTTCAAAAATTCCATACACAACCCTCTTTTTTTCCTTTTATCGACAGCCTTCATTGGTTTCAGATGTTAGTTTATTCTCGAATGACATTCTATGAATAAGTCAAAAGTTTTCGTCGATTTGGCGTGTGACAAAGGCGGACTTTGAAGGGGTAGAAATCCAATATCCAATTAGCAGAAGTGGAGGCAAGGAGAGGGAAAAGCCGGCCAGCTCGTTAATGGACGCTGTTTCACGGATACGGTGCACCGAGCCTTCTCAGTCCCGCAATTAAATAAATATTATCTTTGACACTGTTCTGTTGAAACGACAGAAAGAAGTGAGTGTTACGTTTCACAGAAATATTTAGACACGATCAAGTATTGGATGGGAACCTCTGAATGCTGTGGAAGCAAAAACACTTTCCTGTTCGCTGAACTAAATTAGCAGACAATAAATTAGGCATTAATATGATTTTGACTGGTTATCATCAACATTTGTTTCAATTGCCTTATTCAAAGGAACCCGGTCACCAGTATTAAATTCCTGATGTCTCATTAAAACTTTTGCTGAAAGAATGCTTTTGCATATGATCTGTAATACCACACATACAATAAGTAAAAGTCATCATTACACTATTTCACTTTTCCCTTACTCCAGATATCGATTATCATCGGCTTAATTTTTGTATTACCGTTTTTTTTGTTTTTTTTTCCTGATACTGCTTCATGGAAGACAACATGTAATATGAAAAATAAATAACTCAAACATATTATAAATGTGTTACGTCGGAACGATATAAATAGGGGACAAAAATATAGCAAGAAAATTTTTATACTAATTAACTACAGGTTTTTAGTAGCAATTCTAAGAAATTAATATTAAAACCTGTATTTGTGCTGGAGTTTAACGTTTATTATTCAGCTAACTTGAGCAGGGATGATGAGGTACATCCATCTGTACACAAACCATGTATCTGTTGTAAAAGTTAGACTTTCGATTAAATGATAGATCATTACTGTATTTTAGTAATGGATTATGAAAAAGCCTCGGAAGTCACAACACGATGGTCGAGCATTGTATCTCTTAAGTCGAGCGTGGCGGTGCATTAATGTACAGCTGGTAATTAAAGTACTTGACGACAGGCGAGTTTCGGAAGGACGCCGGTTCAAATCCCCGTCCGGGCATTCCGATTTTGGGTTTCCATGGTTCCCCACATCGTTCTCCGGCGAATGCCGGAATGCTTGCTCCGCGTGCTGAAGGTCGTCGGTTCGATTCCGCGTGTTTAATGGCTGTGTCTGTGAATGTCATATCCGCCCTGTGGTGTGTATAACTGGTTAGAAAATACATACTGGGTGAAACTGAAAGCACTCGATCACACGTAATCACTGTTCAGTTGGCTTTGTGCCGAAAGCCAAAAAACAACCCCAGTTCATTTTTCCAGACGTTCCAAACGGGGGGGGGGGGGTAAACATACCCCATGGTAACTGCCTACGCTTGGACAGGGGACAAGATGTTCATGATAAAGAAGAAGTCTTACAGCATATCTAGATGTGGAGGTAAAGGACTGGTTTATTTCGTCGCTAAGAGGAATTTCCATACTATATTTTTCTTATCATAAGTTAAATGAGGTGTATAGTTGTGCATGCATTAAATTTGTATACACCAGG
>JARYHS010009729.1:0-12354 GCA_031002005.1 Vandiemenella viatica | reverse complement strand
GATTTGGGTTTTCCATGGTTTCCCCAAATCTCTCCAGGCGAATGTCGGGATGCTTCCTTCAAAAGGCCATGGCAAAATTCCTTCCCGTTCCTTTTTCCCAGTCCCATCCCGCAATTAATGACCTCGACGTCGACGAGGCGTAAAGACATAAAAAGAGGTCATTAGAGACGGGAAAGAAGGGGACAAGGAACTGGTAGGAATTCGGCCATCGAGTGATTTGGGGAAACTATGGAAAATCAAAATCTGGATGGTCGGACGGGGATTGAACCCGTGTGCACCCGAATGCGAGACCAGAGCATTACCACTCACCCACCACGTTCGGTATATTGACTGGAAGTGAACTACTTACATTTAATTACATGTTGACCAGATTCTTAATGTTTTGTAGATGAATAATAATATTACTGTAGGCTGGATGCTATACTATGCCACAGACACACATGTACAAAATAAAAAAAAAGACATTAGACTTTTTTTATTTTTGTTTACGTCACGACTGTTCTGTTACCAACACTAACACTTACCGCAGTACCTAAGACCTACTACAAGGCCCTCAAAAACTGTCATTTTTTAGATTCCTAAGACGTACTGCGCTCTTCCTGATGACAACTGGAAATGAATATACTGTAGGAACGATGTTGTCCTATCGTCAACCTGGAAATGCTAGATTTTTGGCTGGTCATTGAAATATTCGTGGATTTTTTTAAGTGGCCATACAGTTTCTACTCGCTTATAGTCTTATGCAGTACGAGCACAGTATCTAAATTTATAATATTCTGTCTGCGGACAACCTGAACTATCTTCGCGGGCGACAGGTTGAGAAACACTGACATAGAATTACAGAGCTCATTCGTTCAAGAAACAATGCCACCGTTAAATGTTGAAATTAATTATGAAACATCCTAGTAATGTTAGTAAAAGGTCGAAGTTCGAGTGTTTTGCTCCGTCGAAATACAATTCTGAGCGTCGTAACTAACAGAAATTGCTATTTACATAGGCTCAGATTTACGTTGATAGCTTCTTCTTTAATGAAGGCGCATTCTACACCGAAAATGGGAACACTCCAGATACATCAAGAACCACATTGCTGCCAAAAAAAGGATTGAAGCATAGCAAGCGTAATGAATTACTTGTCCTTTCCAGCATTACTCAAAATTCAATACCGAAGATCTATTTGCGGCAAATGCTGTCGGCTTTGTGTTCACAAGTTCCTCCTTGATGTCAACATTTCCACCGCTCACCACGTCCAGTGGATGTATATCATACCCCCCTTTTACTACTGCTAAAACGAAAAAAAATATTAAAAATTAATTGATGTAGTGTTTTATTTTTCCCACTGCGACTTCGTAACAGTTGCCAACTCATCGTTAGTTACCTATTGGCAGCCTGCAGTCAATACTCCTGCTGTACGAGATATAATTCCATCTATCACTTACAACTTTCTCGGTGGGAGTGCCATGTGGGAAACATTATCTGTCATATATTTTCAATATAAATGAAGGATTATTTCAGTTGATTAGGAAATGTTGCAGGAGGCACTCGCTTGAAGTATGCGTATAATACCGAATTTTTTGTCGTCGATATAATATTCTGTAATTCATAGATTTAAGGGGAGCCGGAGGTAGACCGAAAAAAAAAAAAAAAAAAAAAAAATCGTTTCTGAGTACCAAGAATAAGTTTGAACCTTTCTCTCATTGAGCGTTATATTTATAATATGAGTGGAATTTTTATTCACCATCCTATACTGCGGGAATGAATTTGACAAACTTTGGAAGCCATTTCCCGTAAATTAGATTATTTGACATTTACGGAACATTTACTCAAAAAGTACTCACGATAGGAACATACATTTTTTATTTCCGTCCATTCTAACTTTAAAACTGAATCACTCTACATGTTGACGAAGTGTCAAGTGAGTATATTCAATAGTGCCCCTATAAAATGTTCCTCAAAGTTGATCATTTTTACATTGTCAGCATATTGACCTACTTCACCCCATAAATAACAATCTGCAATCAGTTTGCCTATAATATGGTAAAAATAAAATATTATATGAGGCGAGTACCTGCCTGGAACATTTATTACTCAATTGAAATAATGACCACGCAATGTAATATCTGTAGTCATTCCTAATGAAGGGAAATTTTATTTATCACAGCAACTTTCATCATTGATTTTGAAGAGTTTTTTTTTTTTATTTTTCATTTAGTTTTCGCCGCCTGGCTTCCTGTATAATTTTAAAACATTATTTCTTACCGGATGGATGTTTAGTAAAAGAATTTTTTTTGATTTTGTCAATAGCGCAGTATATCATTCACTTTTCCGGTTTTCTGAATTCTGGTTAAATTAAAATAAATTTTAATTTCTTTTACTTATTTCTTCTTGATATAGACATCCAAAATCTGCAGTATATTAAAACATGAATTTGGTTTATTACATGCGTAATAATGGTTTCATAATAACCAGCTTCATGTAAGTTACGATTCTTTATCATGTTTAATGACAAATAATTATGGTAGTAACGCATCGATTGTTGCGATTACAACGTATGATCACAAAACAACGTGAATTACCATTAATAAAAATGTGTTACCGTACCAGATACGTTACTGCCAGTCCCTCTCGAAGTATTACCTCTTGCTACGAACACACTTATTCAACTTTTCTTCTCTCTCTTTGAAGTACCTCTTCCTTTATTAGTTGTTGTCGTGGCAGCCTTTCAAAACGTTTACCTTTCCCGGTCTATTTGAGTTGAAATAAGAAGTCACTCCGTGTCAGATCCGGAGAATAATGTAGATGATAACACACACACCGTAATCATCTTATTTGTCAGAAATTTCCGTATCAGAAGCAATATGAAACACGGAGTGTTATCATGATGTATCATAAAAATCTGTTGTTGAAATGTTTTTTTTTTGTGGACCCATAAGGCATGTTCAGAGCCTCAGAAATTGTCCAATTGTCACTCACGTGTTCGATATAATCATTTCAATTTTTCGTTGAACATCGTTTCTGGATTTTTATTTGAAGAGCGCTACTCGTCTTATACCGAATCACAATTTTGAAATCGTTGGAACATTTTGTAAACCGTCTTAGGTGTCACTGCAGCGATACAATACACTGTTTATAAATTTTCATTTGTTAATTTTTTTAGTTCTTTTTTACAGCTTGAAACAAAATTTCGTGTTATTGTGTTGTTCGTTATTCAAGCATTATGACTCATCTGGAAACACACGTTATCGGACCAAGTTCATCGACCATGCTGAACCATGTCACACACACTGTTACTAAGCCTAACCGATTTAAAATCAGTGCTTGGCAGCAATATTCACCGTGTTTATGACCATACCTTGTATTTAATAGGTTATGGTTTGAAGTGTATTGTTGCATCAAATTATAAGGTGAATCTGGTGTTACAATTAAAAATAATTGCTTACAAGTTCAGTTTTTAGATTTCAGTTAATGATTATACTCTGAATTAAAATAATATTTGATTGGCAACTCTATAGAAGAATTTCTTTCAACCTGTATTTACAAAAAATTGACAATATCTTCTGCAAATATGGTTGGTAAAATTGATTTACATATTATTTTGTGATAGTACGTCTTCTGGTGTGTATTTTACCAGCAAAGTTTAAAATCTGGCATTCTATAGAATGCCTTGGCATTGTATGTAATACCTAAAACTAGCAGGCAATGTATAAAACGATTCATATTTCACACATTTTCTAGGCATTCTAGAGAATGCAAATGAGAAACCTGCAAAGTATGAAATACATCTCCGATTCGTTTCGAATATCACGTGGCAAGGAGCGTGACTTTTAACGGGCGCCTCAGGCTTAGAATTTGTCAGTTGCACTTTGCGGTTTGTTTGGGAGTGTCAAATTACACAATTTTATTTAAATTTGTTAAACAAAAATTTAGTTTTTTACTGTGCTCCATGAAAATGGAGGAGCAAGCTGTAGCGTTGGAGAAGGAGTCATGGTCATACTAGGGATGTAATGGATATCCGCATCCGCAAGTGCGGAACTTTCGCATGAAATCCTACATCCGCTTTCGCAATTTTTAATGCGGATGTATTGCGGATTTTTTTTTTTTTTTTACATTGCAGTAAATACTATTCTTTCCTCTTTATTCGAGATTCTGTCCATCGTCGCTTAAGTAACAAAAAAAAGTGTTTGTTTTCTGACGATCTTGCAATAAAAGTAACAATGAACTAAATGGTGTTATCACCTAAGTGACGAATTTATAAGTTTGAACTTGCATGGAAAGTAAAGGTCAGGCTACAATAGATTGCACCGAGCCCGCACTTTCACCGACCGATAATTTTCTTATTGTTGTCGCTCACTCGATTGAAGTGAGTTCAAACGATACCGCACCGTGTGTCGGCCGTCATTAGTTTCGTTTAATTTTTGAAGGTGCGGGCCGACACCGGGCTGGTCGATATGGAGAAGCGTATACAAAGAGTTCGGAAATTTTCGGTCCTTTACGACTAAATGTTGTTTTATCGTTACTAATAGCTTTAGAAAAGTGTCCTTTTTTCAGCCTCACTTTAGGTTCATCAGATGTTCGTAAAATGTAGGTAGAGTCCTTGTATGTTCGCAGTGGCATATCTAGCGTGGGTGACACCCGGGGCGGATATCGATGGTGTCACCCCTTGAAAACTTAAATTCAAAATTAAGTAAAATATGATATTAATAAAACATAATTAAATAAAAATTTATTGTTATTCAAAAATAATAGTTAATAAAATTGTAATATTAACAACATTTAAAAGATATACACATAAACTAAAAACAATTGCTTTCAGAATCTCCTCTTTATAACTTTAACAGTTACAAACTAGTAAATCACATTTTCAAAATTAACAATTTGAGTTACTTCATGTTCAATAGTCAATATGGCAAGTTCGGTGAGCGAAAGTGGCTTTAGATTAATTTTAACTCCTCTGAATATCGGGCCTCACTTGCCCGATACTGTTTGGCACCGTAACTGCACCGACAGTTTTTTTGTGTTGGCGCTCACTCGATGGAAGTTTGTCCAAATGACACGATGTGTCGTCCGACACTCGGCCGACACGCAGCCATCATAGGATTGGTTTATGTTTTGACGCTGCGAACCAGTTTCGGCCTGCTGGATGTGGAGAAGCGCAGAGAGAGAGTTCGGAAATTTCCCTTCCCTTACCACCAAATGTTGTTTTCATGTTATTGTATGCTTTAAAACAAGTGTCTTTTTTTCATCCATGTTCATCAGATGTTCGTAAAAAGTAGGAAGAGTCCTTCCATCTACGCATTAAAAAATCAGAGCTTTTCCAGAGTTGAAGATCAGTTTTAAGACCACAAAAATTGCCGCCGAGATCTACATTTGTAACGGGGACCTTCCACACCCGAATCGCATGGCGTAACCAGACGCCAGACAAATCTTGAAGTACTGAACAATATGTATTCGAACACATAAAAGTGGATTCGTGTTTCTTGATAACAAAAATAGATGGTATAGAAAAAAATGTTCATTTTATCATGTTTGCAAACTTATTTTTCATTACACCTACATTCGGAGTAGTGTCTCAAATTAGTGCGTGCGATTTAGGTACTGAATGTCCCGATTCAAATCCCGGCCTCGACTGTAATTTTTGCGGGCCTTAAAATTGACATTTACATCTGGCAAAGCTTTTATTTGTTGTTGTGAAGATTCTAGGAAGCTTCGTGGTTCGAATTTCACGTTAATCTGTACGTCTCCTTTTCATGTTTGGTGACTACGATATACGTGCACTCAGAGTTTCCCAATAAGCAACTCTGTGCCTAGAACTTTGAGATAACATGAAATTATTATGTTTATTATACAAAATCTTTACGACCTATATTTAAATTAAAATAAGTTATAATCTCGTTCTTTACTAACAAAAAATACTGAGTGAAAGAATCGAAAAGAACCTCAAACAAAACAAACGCGTCAAGTGCGAAGTGATTGACATTTCATTGTGATTGCGTTGAAACACGCGAGAATCTATCATTCCGGTACAGTGTGGTGATGATTTGTTAATACTGTGTTGGGATACTATTTTGGAATATAAAATATCAACCAGTTAGGTGATTACGTGAGTCAGATTAAAAAGTATTTTAATCTACTTTCGTACCAAAACTGTGCAAAATAAAGTACAGTATAATAAAGTAGGGTGTCAAACCTACCTGTCATCCCTAACACTGATTTTCTGAAACAATCACTTGAAAACTTTAAACGAGACTAAAGACCGGGGTGGAACACGGGTGAGCTGTGGAAAAGTGTGGCCGCGAGGGGGCGAGCCGTCACTCGGCCGGCTGTCGTTGCGGTGGCGGTACAGACCACTATTGGCAAAGTGCAGCTCGACCTTTACATTTAGCAACTGACACACAAACTGGCGCAAATTAAAATCCCAACACCCAGACGGTGTTGTGATAAACGAATGAAATTTGGCCCCAAGTAGCCCACATGAAGAGTATTAAATGATTTAAAATTAAAAGTTTTATATGTAATAATATGAGAATTTCTACCTGTTATGTAAATTGCATTTTTTTTTTTTTTTTTTTCGTATTAGTGGCGAACAGTGTGGTTTAACATGACACTTTGTTGTCCACAAGTTCTTGTTGGCTTAGTATGTCAAATGAAGAATGACAACACTCTACACCCAAATGTCTAAGGGCCTTATTACACTAGGCGACTTGGCGGCGCAACCAGCCGGGCCACTGGCGGCTCTGCTCGTCACTGGGCACAGGGTCTTATGGAGCTTATTACACTAGGGCAGCCAGTGGCGCCGCCAGAAACTGGCGGCCGGCAGGCTGCCCTGCCCGGCGACCAGGCGGGCAACCACTGGTGGCCGAGAGTCGTGGCGGGGCATTGTATCTTACGTAGCTTATTACACTAGGCCACCCGGCGGCGCCGCCAGACTCGCCACCACGCGTTCAGTCTACTGTTCATATGCCCCTTCCTACTTTACAATTTTAAAATTGCAGAGATACTGAGTGTCAGGTTTGATGAGACAACTAGGGACAGTCATCCTGTGATGGGAGGGAATGAATCAGAGGAGATTATAAATGACGAACTTACAAAATTTGAAATAAATTTTCAGGAAATTGCGAAGTAACTCAGAAAGCTAAAACTGGTGTAACTGGTGTAGGTAATATTACTACATATTTATTAAAGATTGTGGGATAGGATATTGTACCTTACCTTAAAATTTTGTTTAAAATGAGTTTGGAGACTTGCTGCTTACCAAAGGATTGGAAAAGACCGATAGTAGTACCAGTTCATAAAGGAAGGGTTAAAAATATGGTGAAAATTCCTGGCCAATTACTTTGTCATCAGTGATGGGCAGAATGATTGAGAGATTGAAATGCAACTATATAAGAAATGTATGTGAAGAACGAAACTAGTTTTCAGATCGACAACATAGCTTTAGGCAAGGATACTCATTTGAATCTCAGATAGTGGGCTATATGCAAGATATTTCAAATGAATTTGAAATGGGAGGCCAAGTTGATAGTGTGGCACTAGATCTTTCTAAGGCATTTGACAGAGTGAGCCATAAAATGGTTTTAAATAAACTGAAATGTATTGAATTGAATGAAAAAGTTACTTGCTGGGCACAAGAATTCTTAAAAGTCAGAAAGCAAAGGGTTAGAGTAGGAAATACATTATCAAGAGAAGTGGAAGTAAATATGGGAGTTGCTGTTCATTATTCTAATGAATGACTGTGTTACGGTCAGAATTTAGGCATTTTTCAAATGATACAATGGTATACAATAGGATAAAAACAGGTGAAGACTGAACAGTTGCAGGATGATCTGGATAGAATATCTAAATGGGTAGGTCAGCATGGAATGAAGATAAATGCCAAGAAGAGTCGGCTTATAAGAAACAAAGATAAATAGATCTAAAGGTTAATTATGATTACAGAGTGGGGTCAGATTTGCTTGATGAAGTGTAAATTCTTTGCATAACGTTTGATAAACTCAATTGGGCAGGTGGTAGAAAAAGGTTACAAAATCCTTCATTTGCTGAAGAGGGTGATGAGAGGATGTAACAGAGAAATTAGGGAGTTGGGTTACAAAACTTTGGTCAGATCATTTGTTGAATATGGTGGTGTAGTTTGGGACCACATTTTGGGGATCAAATACAGGAGTTGGAAGGTGTGCAAAGAACAGCTGCTAGATTTGTTTGTGGAAATTATCGCAGGACCCAGTCAGTAACTGATATGATACAGGAGCTGGATTGGGACTCATTGGAGGAAAGGAGGAGGGTGAAGAGAGTGCTGGGAATGTGCAAATTGCTACCGGAGTGTTAGCTCCATCGCAATTAAACTGTATTCAGACGACAACAAGTTTTTTAATTACTTAAGAATGTCTAAATCGTCTTTCTTTTAATCATTGTACTTAGTAAAGGTTGATATTACCGGGAAAGATACGAAAATGAGAAATTCTTGCTTTACCCCTTTGTCTTCTCTACACTTTCACTTCCCGTCATTTCCAAGGTGACATTCTGTAGTTCACTGGACAGATTCAGCTACACAATTCGCGTACAATGCGAGGATAACAGCAAAGTGACTGCTCGGTTGTGCGAGTGGCTGGCTGGCGGCGCCACCAGAATCCTGGATGCGTCGCCAACAGAGGACACCAGTGCCGCGGCTGGTTGCGCCGCCAAGTCGCCTAGTGTAATAGGGCCCTAAACTGTGAGAAAGATCGGAAAATTGACGTGTTTTAAAATGGTGCATTGTATCGTGAAATCTCCGGAAGGATTGGCCGTAGTGCAATGTCAGTGTACAAACTAATTACACAGCGATGAAAGAAAGCTCTAATACTCTTAGAGCAGGCCCAGGTCCTTACAGATGGATAATAGCACGTGAAGACCGCCACATTGTGTTGGTAGCTGCTGCTGGCAGATGGTTGACTGCAGGCCAGGTGCAAGCAGTGGTTACAGAGAGAGTCACCCTCCTCCCCGGACGATTGTAAACCAATTGCTCGAAGCTGGTTTCTGAACCCTATGCAATGTGTCACATTAAGCTGATTTCATTGCCAACATCATCTAACCTGGTGTAATGCAAAACACGAATGGACAGGTGAATGGCATACATTTGTGTTTAGAGACGAGTCTTGGTTCTGTCTGTGGCAAAGTGAAAATCGATGACATGTTCGCAGGCGTAGTAAAGAGACATATCCCAGAAGACATCCGAACAACTTGTTGATTCAATGCCGGCAAGAATCCACGAATATATTGCTGCTCAAGTTGGGCGCATTTCTTACTGACAATTGTATCCAAAGGTATTAACTTAGCCTGATCCATTTCCATTTGTTGTCCTTTCTTCTGGGTATGGCCCTGGTATATCTTCAAAGTTTCCTAAAATTCTACCTTTCCTGTATGCGTGTTGAGATTTTAATTTCTGCCAGTGTAACTATAGTGCGAACATAAGATTCCGTTATAAATTTTAAAAGTCGAAAACTACCCAATCATTTGTTATTGAAACGTTAACATAGGCTGTATTTAAATGACTTCGCAACCTTGGTATTTGCAGGACCAAGGATATCGAAAGGAAAGCAGACAGAAGTGGCTTGATCCAAGTAGAAGCAATTCCAGATCCAGGTGGGGTCCCATCGTTGCAAACCTAGGATCCGGGTCCCAAACGTCGTGACACGCTGGAGGATACTGTATAGTCAGAGAAGTAACTCTTTCAAGTTCCTTTATAAAAACACAAGAATAAATAAAATATAAAAAACAACGGGTCAGGTAATATAAGAACATGCCTTTGCGATATCTGCCGTCTTTACATGACAAGTACTTAACACGTATTTTATTACCTGCCTAAGATAGAAGTAGCTAAAGACATGACATTGTATGTACTGAAGACCGTCTCCACGAGTAAATTTTTATTTCTAGCGCCGCTCTGTGGCGTATAAATAAAAATGTTGTAAACGGCTCTAATGTTCGTTCAGTTTATGATTTCAGATTATGATTTTTGTTTAGGAACAGAATTTCGAAATCCCTGTCGATTATGGAACCCGTACGAATTTAGGTACCTGCATTCGACACCGAGATTACCCATAATAGAAATTTTCTTCTTCTCTAAATTTATTATGGAAAATTCTGAGAGAATCATACGCTTATTTATTTCATCGCGATCATATTTGCATATTCTCGTTCAGTAGAAAGCATAGCAAACTTGCATGAACCTAGAGCTAAAGTGCTTCCTGATGTTACGATTTCGCTAGCAAGATACGCGTTTCCGACTGTTTTAAACACATGCTCTACAAAAACTGATTACCAATGACAGACGATACCATCAACAAACACTTGGACACGTTCGGATTGACTTGTAACCTGACAGTATTGCTAATTTAATGCACAGTTTTTATTTGCATAAATTTGAACATGAACGATTTCAGGTCGAGTATAGGCTCTATAGGTAGGTACGCAGAGTGTAAATCGGATAACGCGAAATGTTCTCAATTTATACAACACAAATCTGTCGGATAATAAATTCAAAAATTGTTAGAAAAAACTTCAAGGCACTTGTGAATCTTAGATTGAAAGATAATGGTATTCTAAAGAAGCAAAACAATTTTGAAGCCTAGACTACACGTATTCCGACATACTCTTGGTTGCTTTTTCTTTTCATTTTCGAAGGAAAATCTAACATTTTTCTTTAAATATTTTCGAAGATTTACAATTTAACTGTCCAATTATCATGATTTTAGCATTTATACATATATATATATCCTTTAATTTTAAAACTTACATTATATCCAGGGCCGCTTATAACAAACCAAACAACAGTGACGGACGGCAAGCACAACGATTTCTTGTGATTGTTGGAGCTACAGAGTGGTGCTCTCTTTGTTTAACCGCACGGTTTTGCCAACAATTATATTCTACTGTAACGAAAGAGCACAGCTCCCTGGATCGCATTTGAAAAAGCGCTATCTCAACTTAGAAACAAATACTGAAAACAATAAAAGTAGACGTGTTTCGACCCCAAAGGATAAAAGAAGTCTGTAAAAAAAAAATAATTATTACACTAATTTCGATTGCTATTTTCGAAATGCGGGTGTCACCCTCAAAACGGGTTACACCCGGGTCGGACCGCCCCCACCGCCCCCTCCCCTAGCTATGCCACTGTATGTTCGCATTAACAAATCAAAGCTTTGCCAAGTCGTGGAGGTCGATTTTAAGGGCCTGTAAAAATTGTATCCGAGACCCGAATTTTGAACCGGGATCCTTCCATACCCGAATCACACGCCGCAAGCATCTGAATTTAGAAGTACTGAAGAATGTGTATTAAATCAATATAAAAG
Organism: Vandiemenella viatica; assembly: GCA_031002005.1. Lineage (NCBI taxonomy): Eukaryota > Metazoa > Arthropoda > Insecta > Orthoptera > Morabidae > Vandiemenella > Vandiemenella viatica. The sequence continues at coordinate 1,033 of JARYHS010009729.1, read as the reverse complement.
TACATTTGTGTTTTGGTATAACAACAATAAATTATATGGAAAAAAAGTACGTTGATTTACTATGTTTGGATATTTATTTGTCATTACATCCAGATTTGTCTCTTGACTCAGATGGATACGGCGTACGATTGAAGAACTGAAAGGTCCCTTGTTCAAATCACTGACTCATCTGTAATTTTTCATGGGTCTTAAAATTGACATTCACCTCTGGCTAAGCTTTGATTTGTTAATGCTAAGATGCTCCGTGGTTCGAATTTCACATTAATCTGTAGGTCTATTCTTAAAAATTCGTGACAACGACAGAGGTGCACTGCGCGGCTGATAAGGAACTCTGTGGCTGGAATTTTTAGATCACATGAAATTATTGTTATTATACAGAATCTTTGCAGTCTGTATTTAAATTAAAATGTATAATAATCTTATTTTTGTGTTAAAAAAATATTGAGTGAATCGAAAGGAACCTAAACCAAAACAAACACGATAAATCTGAAGTGAGTAACACTTGACATTTCATTGTGACTATGTTGATATACACGAGAATCTTTCAATCCAGTACATTGACGATCATTCACCAAAACTGCGTTGGGATAGTATCTCCGTGCATAAGAAATCAAACTGTCAAGTGATAGCGGGGGTCAGGCAAAAAAAAAAAAAAAAAGTGTTTTAATGAACCTGACTACTTTCGTAGATTATAAAGTACGCCTACGCAAAATAAAGTACAGTACTCTATAATAAAGTATGGGTGGTAACCCTAGCTGCGATCCCCAAATCACGTTAAGGTAATTTTTTAACATTAATTCCGTGAAACAACGAAGTGTATACGTTAAAGGAGAATGAAGACAGAGTAGGAACACGTCCGTCACACGGACGATTTATCAATCAGTGTTGATGCGAGGGTGAGGGGGGGGGGGGGCGAGCCATCACTCGTCTACGTGTCGGATCGGTGACGGTGCGGGCTTGGTTCGGTCTAGTGTGGCCCGGCCTTAAAGCGGCCTATTCACGGTCCCCGCGTAGAACTACCGTAGGATGAGCT
>JARYHS010009728.1:0-17199 GCA_031002005.1 Vandiemenella viatica | reverse complement strand
GCGTGACGTCACCGTTCTCCAGCCAATAGCTATGGATGTGAGTTAGTGAGCTTGGAAATTGTATAGTAAATACGATTATCGCCTAAGGAATGTGTGAACCAAATTTCAGACGGATAGGACAATTTTTTGTAGTTTTCGAAAGGGTACTAGCGTAGGCAAGACAGGCAGCATTGTTGTTGGTTGGTCGTTTCCAGGCGACGGAAGCGGCGTTGGAGAGCCGCTGTGTGGCGCAGTTCCTGGACCAGCCCAGTGACCTCCGCTTCCGCCCGGAGTCCGTGGGTTCCAGGCCCGTGGCCGCCATGGTCAGCACCTGCCTGCTGCTCCACCTGGCCACCCTGTCCATGATGGCCGCCTGCTTGTGGCAGGGCAGGCGGCTCGACACAGAGCAACAGGTGGGCTGCCAGTGGCCGCACGCTCCCTCAGCATTAAACACGTGTCGCTAGCCAATAAAACACCACTCCCACCGCTTCACCAGGTGTCCTTACTCCCGAGGAGAATCGGGTAATATGGAATAGTCTGGTAATATGGAATACCGAGGTTTCTCCTCTGACGAAAGCTACTGTATAGTGGAAGTACCATCAACTGCTGCTCAAAACTACTCTCATGCTTTGTTGTGAAGGTCAGTCATTTGGGAGCTGAACTGTGTTTGCTATTCAATAAAGTTTGTTTTTCCACTTTCGAGAATTTTTGCAGATTAGTTTTCTAAAATATATGTAAAATATTATATTTATTTTGTTGATCGCTAGTCTTAGTGTAATGTGTACTAAAAGAGTGATGGTTTGTTGTACAGATCTTTTTTTCTGGCTTCCATCTTTTTTTATAATATCATCAAGCCTATTTTGTCCAAGATAGCGATTCGGGTAATATTAGATACTTGGTATTCCATAAAACTGTGGTATTTCATACAAGCCGAAAAATAATTACTGAGTTGAAATACATTTTTAATCAAATATAATGTCAGTAATACGATTTTTGTTAATGTTGATTGAAAGTAATAAAATAACAATTGAAAAAGTAAATATTTCTTAATTAATTCATTAATAATGTTTTGTTTTAAGAACAGCCGAAAAAAGAAAGAAGCGATAGCTATTGAATCCGACAAAGATGATGATGATGTTGACTAAAAAGTATCATTAAATCAGTTTATCTCAATTCCAGATAGTTTACGTTATTTGAAACCTTCTATTCCATATTACCCCGCCTATTCCATATTACCCGCCTATTCCATATTACCCGCCTATTCCATATTACCCTCCAAACGACAATTTTTTTTAAACTTAATGTTACTAATAAAAAAAATCTGTTTTGACAGCTTTTTATTAGATATGTTATCACAAGAAGTTGAAGGTTGTATTGGTTTTAGTTTCAGGTGTTAAATTATTTTCAGTACTATTTTGTACAACAAAACATAAATGGTATTCCATATTACCCGATTCTCCTCTACTACTGTACGATATACGAGATACTGAAATTTGATGCATTTATTGGTCGACTCGGGGATTCGACGATAACCATGGCGCCGCCGCAATTTGATTATGGATTCTTACGTAAATCGACAAATCGAAAGTAAAGAATTTTATATATATATTGGCCGCATGAACGCCAGTGTACCGTCTGCCAGCATGGCGCAGCGGGTAGCGTCACGAATTGCGGTACCGAAGGTCGCCGGTTCAATCCCGCCCACTGACAAAAATTATTTAATTCTGTTTATTATTTCCAGAAGATTCTACATGTTTCCTAAGGTCACTTGTAACTTCTACACATTTCATTTGTTAACTACTCTTGTATCTCTAGTACGTTCTATCTGTGTATAAATAGAAGAGCATTCTGCCCAAGAGGCAGTCAGTGCTGCGTGTATGTTTGAGTCTCAATAAACCTGTTCTCAGTTTAAGTGCTGTGTTCATTGACAAGTAACCTTCGATTCACACCTGCCCCGGTTGCAACGCGACATAGTTTGGTGGAGGCGCCGGGTACCCTGTGCAACAGCTGCATCATCGTGGCTTCCGATTAGGCAACGTAAAAGTCGCCGCCTACACGGACTGGAACCGGACTACAAAGGATATACTCAGTACGTCCTTCCGAAAGTCCGCGTCATTAGGAAACCCATGCGGCAAGCCAGCTGCACATTCGACACCCATCGGTGTTCTCTGGAGACGCTGGACAGGACCCTAACAAATGGCCTAAAAGGGTTCGACCAGAGTCGCCAAGTACAACAGGTGGGATCATACCATGTGCTTGGCAAATGTTTATTTCTATCTGGACGGAACCGCCCAGCAGTGGTTCGAGAAACAACGAAGATAAACTGAATAACTGGGAAATGTTCCAGACGGAACTTAAGAAAACGTTTGGGGACCACCAGCGACAAATCCGCTCGGCGGAAGAACAACTGAAGAACCGGCCCAACAACATGGGGAGCCGACGCAATCTTACATACAGGATGTTTTGGCCCTATGCAACGTATAGTCAACCCGAATATGACTGAAGCCGACAAAATCACGCACCTAATGAAAGGTATTGCAGAAGACATGTACCAAGCTCTTCTGATAAAAGACGTCGCTACGACGGAAGAGTTCATCAAGTGGTGCCAGCGGATTGAGGAGATGCAACAAGGAGGGTTGGGCGAAAGAAGTATGACAGACTTCCCAACGTAGTCCTATGGCAGTTGTGGAAGACCAGCACGACTTTGCGTCTCTCATACGACAAATTGTGAGAGAAGAATTACAACAGTTCATGGCAGCTGGGACTCTTGAACCGAGTGAGCATCAGATCATGGCCATGGATGTAAGCCCAGTGGGTCATGAAGGAGCCGACGCGGCGGAAAAAGAGGTATTTCAGACAATAGCTCCTGTCTGCCGAGCCAATCGCACTCGACGTGAAGAATGGCCTCGCCCTGATATGACGTATGCTGCAGCTGCCAAACGGCAGCCTAGGAACCGGCCGACACGGCCACAACCAAATCCTCCGGCACCTATGACGTCCCGCAGACGAACGGACGTCTGGAGGACAGAAGACAACGCGCCAGTATGTTTCCACTGTGGGCGCCCTGGACATGTCATACGCTACTGCAGAGAGAGAAGACGAGTATTTGACGATTATTTTGCCGCAAGACGTCCGCCATCCGAACAGTTCTACCCCAGGCAGCCACCCGCTGACGAGTTCGGTCGACCTACGGGAAGAAGCCCATCGCCGTACCCTAGACGAGGTCGATCCCCGACGCGCCGCTGCCGTTCATCGTCGCCGGACAGAGCTACCAGCCGCTCCCCTAGCCGCCGCACGCAGGAAAACTAAGCAAGGCGACCATCTACGGAGGTGAGGCCGCCGCAGATGAAAATCCTCCATGGATGACAGTCACTAAGATGTCGGGAAATCTCATCAACGTTATAATCGACGGCCAACCTGTCCGGGCGCTGGTTGATTCAGGAGCTTCTTTCTCCGTATTGTCGGACAATTATCGTCGCACACTAAAGAAGACAATGTTCCGTGATACGGGGGCAACTGTGCTAAAGGTCGCAAATGGAAAGTACGTCCAGCCAGCTGGAGCTTGTGTCGCGAGAATAACCATCAACAACAGGACCCAGCCAGTTGAATTTGTCATTTTAACAGAATGTAGTCATAATGTCATCCTTGGATGGGACTTCCTTAAGGCATCCCAAGCTGTCATTGACTGTGGAACGTCTGAGCTGCAAATTGAAGAAGTCGTTGCGACGGGTACACGTAACACAGAATCTTCTGGGAAGTTATTCGCCGTTGACAACGTGACAATCCCGCCGTTCGCAATGAGAAGAGTCCCAGTCAAAAACACGGACGACCGCAACCTTGAAGTGCTTGTCGATAGTAGAAAGTTTATTAGGCTCACGAAAGAAATCTACATACCAGCGGCTATCATAAGCATTATCGGTGGTCGAGGAGACATTTGGATCACCAACTGTCACGAGCAGTCACAAATTATCCCCAAGGGAATGTGCATAGGGACAGCTGAACCAGTCCAGGAGGGCGAGCTCAACGTCATTAACGAAGATCCATGCTCTGTTACTAGTACCGACAACACGCTGGAGGAAACAACTATGGAACTGCCAATAGGGTCCGGCCTGACCAAGGAACAACACCACCGGGTGTTAGCTATACTACGCCAATTCTCTGGTGTATTCACACCCCAGCAAAAAAAAGGTCAGACGAAACGGCCCACGATAAAGCATCGTATCAATACTGGGGATCATCCGCCCATTAGCCAGCGCTCGTACCGATTGTCACCAGTCGAAAGGCGAATAATTCGAGAGGAAGTGGAGAAGATGTTGCATAATGACATTATTCAACCTTCGGAGAGTCCTTGGTCATCTCCGGTGGTCCTCGTAAAGAAGAAGGATGGTACGTGGCGATTCTGTGTCGACTATCGGCGGCTGAACAAAATCACAAAGAAAGATGTCTACCCACTGCCGCGCATCGACGACGCCTTAGACTGCTTGAAAGGAGCTACATACTTCTCAACCATGGACATGCAGACAGGCTACTGGCAAATCGAGGTTGACGAAGCTGACAGAGAAAAGACGGCTTTTATTACACCTGATGGCCTCTATGAATTCAAAGTAATGCCATTCGGATTATGCAACGCTCCGGCCACATTCGAACGCATGATGGACAACTTACTTCGACACCTAAGTGACGACGTGTCTTTGTTATTTAGATGACATTGTTGTTTTCTCGAAAACATTTGAAGAACATCTGAGGTCGCCTGTCAACGGTGCTGAAGTGTGTTCAGACTGCAGGACTCCGCCTCAATCCGAAGAAGTGCCTCTTCGTCGCCAAAGAGATAAAAATCCTGGGGCAACTGGTCAACGGAGATGGCGTCCGCGCTGATCCAGAAAAAGTAAGGGCAGTCATGGAATTTCCAACTCCTCAGCACATTCGTGATGTGAGAAGCTTTCTTGGGCTGTGCTCATACTTCCGGCGTTTCATAAAAGGATTCTGTAACATGGCACGTCCACTGCAAGAACTTTTGCAGGGAGACGCCAAGTTTTACTGGGATGAAACTAAAGAAAGATCTTTCCAGGCACTTAAGGAGGCTCTAACTTCCGCACCATTCTAGCCTTATACGACGAGAATGCAGAAACTGAACTTCACACTGACGCCAGCGGTTATGGGATCGGTGCAGTGCTTGTGCAAATTCAGGAAGGGGCTGAGACGGTGATAGCCTATGCATCAAGAGTACTCTCTAAGCCCGAGATAACTACTCTACAACCGAGAAAGAATGCCTCGCAGTTGTCTGGGCTATCAACAAGTTTCGTCCAGTATTTATTCGGCAAACCTTTCACCGTCGTGACAGACCACCATTCTTATGTTGGCTAACCAGCTTGAAGGATCCATCAGGTCGACTAGCAAGATGGGCACTTAGACTTCAAGAGTACGACGTCACGGTGGTATTCAAAAACGGACGCAAACACAAGGATGCCGACAGCCTTTCAAGGAATCCTTTAATAGAACACAACAGCATGAATGGAATTTCAGCCCTCGCTGAATTAGGTGACGTTGCAGCTGAACAGCAGGGAAGATTCAGAGTTATTAAGAACCATAGACGCCTTGGAGAAAGGAGAACCGGCCAAAGGAGAGTTTCAATTGATAGATGGGACATTGTATAAGAACAACTACGATCCACTAGGCCCCAAGTGGCTTCTGGTCGTTCCAGCTCATCTCCAGCCAGCTATTCTCAAGTATTTCCACGACGCTCCAATATCCGGTCATCTGGGATTTGTGAAGACCCTGGACCGAATCCGACGCAGGTATTACTGGAAGGGTCTCTACCGATCTGTCAAGCATTATGTGAGTCACTGTAAAGAGTGCCAGCGACGGAAACATGTGCCGCAATTACCTCCAGGTCATCTAGTACCAATTCCGCCTGCAGCAGTTCCATTCCACCGAATTGGGATCGACCTTTTAGGGAGGTTCCCGAAGTCGACAGCCGGTAACCGATGGATAATAGTCTGCACCGACTACCTCACGCGCTACGCTGTCACCAAACCTGTGCCGACTGCAGAAGCTCCAGAGGTTGCAAAATTTCTAGTAGAAGACATTATTTTGAAGCATGGAGCACCACGTGTGATGATATCCGATCGTGGAAAGGTATTCCAGTCAAGACTAGTATCAGAGGTCATGTCAAGATGCGACGTTGTCCACAGGATGACAACTGCATACCACCCTCAGACAAACGGTCTCACAGAACGCTTCAACAAGACATTAGCCGATATGCTGTCGATGTATGTGGATGTTGAGCAGAAGGATTGGGATACAATACTGCCAGTGGTCACATTTGCTTATAATACAGCAAGGCAAGATACGACAGGCTTCACTCCGTTTTTTCTGCTCCATGGCCGTGAAGCTGAGACCACAATGGATACGCTGTTCCCATTCCAGCCGGACGACACTCAGGATGACTATATAAAACAGCTCATTACCAGGGTCGAAGAAGCAAGACAGCTGGCTCGCATACGAACACTGGCCACCCAGGAGAAGGACCGTCAGCGGTATGACGGCAAGCACCGACCTGTTGCGTACAACCCAGGAGATCTCGTATGGATTTTTACCCCTGTCCGGAAGGTTGGGCTATCAGAAAAGTTACTGAAGCGGTACTTTGGTCCGTATCGTGTCATACGCCGCCGGTCAGACGTCACATACGAAGTCGAGGATTATGAGCCGTCTTCGAACGACGAAAACGAAGGGACATTGTTCACGTCCTCCGCATGAAGCCTTACTACAATCCTGACGAGCAGCTAGGCACAACCAGCTTCTTGTTCAAGGACTCTGAGGACGGTTTGGATACTGAGGAAGTCGGACAGGAAGATAATAGTACAACCGGGAGGGGCCCTCCAGAACTGCCATACAGAGGACCCACGACAAGATCAAGATCCAGGACACTTCAGCGTGCCCCAAAAGAAATCTAACAGCGGGACGCTGTTTTCCTCAGGAGAGGGAGCAATGCCGCATGAACGCCAGTGTACCGTCTGCCAGCATGGCGCAGCGGGTAGCGTCACGAATTGCGGTACCGAAGGTCGCCGGTTCAATCCCGCCCACTGACAAAAATTATTTAATTCTGTTTATTATTTCCAGAAGATTCTACATGTTTCCTAAGGTCACTTGTAACTTCTACACATTTCATTTGTTAACTACTCTTGTAATCTCTAGTACGTTCTATCTGTGTATAAATAGAAGAGCATTCTGCCCAAGAGGCAGTCAGTGCTGCGTGTATGTTTGAGTTCTCAATAAACCTGTTCTCAGTTTAAGTGCTGTGTTCATTGACAAGTAACCTTCGAATTCACACCTGCCCCGGTTGCAACGCGACAATATCGCTTAGTTATCGAGATATTGTATATCGAAAGTGAGGAGGTTAAGGTAAGATCTGGCCTGGACAGTTGTATCATTACTGTGGCGTCACAATCTGGTGATGAATTCTTGTAGAACTCGACCAAACAAATCGAACATAAAGATTTTTTTTTTTTATATTTCCCTTGGTTTTCGAGATATAGCATGTGAAAAATCAGTTATAGGTATAGCTCCTTCTGATTTTGGTGACTTTTCTTCTGGTCCAGGCCGTATTTCAACCTAACAACAACCACTAAGAAGAAAATAAAATACCTATAGTGCATTTCTACTGTGTACTTGTAGTGATCTCGGTGATTTTTTTTCTTCTGGTTCAGCCCGGATCTCACTCTAACCTCCCCACTTTTGAAATACAATATCTCGAGAACTAAGCAAGAGGCTGCATTTCAACCTAACCACATCAATTTCTACATGCCATATCTCTAGAACTAACCGAGATGTCAAAAAAAAAATTAATAATAATAATAATAATAATAATAATATTCTTCACCTTCAATTTGTGTCGTCGAGTTACATAAGAATCCATCATCAAATTGCCGCCACGGTTACCGTAGAATCCCCAAAATCACCGATAGGAATAGTTCCTTTTGATTTTGACGCCGTCTATCTTCAGGCCGTATTTCAACCTCACCACAACAGCTAGAAAGAAAACAAAAAGCCTTTCGTTCACCGTGTATTTCCTAGTGGTTTCGATGATTTTTTTCTGGTCCAGGCATCATCTCAACCTAACCACCTCAGTTCTGAGATACAAAATCTCGAAAACTAAGCGAAGCATCAAAAAAAAAAAAAAGGGTATTCGTGGGGACTGCACCACTTTCGTAACCCACGCAAAATTGGCACTAACTTGTTGAAATTAGGTTTAATTGCTTCATCAACATGTCCTCTTCACGTTTTGCGCTCTTGCTTTGCGGAAAAAGTAGCCAGGAATTTGAGTAAAAATGCCGAAATATGAGAGGCTGAGAAACTGCGAAATGCTATCAGCACTGCAAAAATAATATAAAAATTATCGGTACAGGGATCATATCAACCTAAACAGTTTCGTTTCGTCATAGAGTTCGTGGCTAGGTTGAAATACGACCTAGACCAAGAGAAAAACTTTTACGAATTTTTCGTTCTACAGGATCCATCACGGAAATTGCGTGTTTGTTTATAACGGAAGTAGTCGATTATCTTGGTTGCTCGTTTCGATATAAGATGGCGGGCATAACCGTATTACAACTCGGATAAATGTTGTCTATTTTGCGACTTTTTATAACGGAGAAAAGCTGAAACGGCAAGAAAACATTACAACAATGGATTAAACCAACATTTTAAGAGACTGTCACTGATTTTTCAACACTTCCGGCATCTAATGATGACCGTGCGTCGCTGTCATCAGTCGGCATTTTTAATTAAATTCCTGGCAAGCTTTGTGCAAAAACAAGAGCGAAAAACGTGAAGAGGACATGTTGAGGAAGCAATTAAACCAAATTTAAACAGATTAGTACCAATTTCGCGAAGGTTCCGAAAGTGGTGCAATATACATATATATCAGCCTGGAAGGAACTACAACAAAACTATGTAGAATTAAATTGTAATATATAGTTCATTTGGCTTGAAGAGGCTGCATCCTGAAATAAGGAGTGATAAAGCTGATATAATATATATATGGCTTAGTTCTCGAGATATATGTTAGAAATCGCCTATAGGAATGGTTCTTTGTGACTTTTTCGACGTTTTTCTTCTGGTCTAGCCCTTATTCAAACCTAACCACTACAGCTAGGACGAAAACAAAACGCCTATTGTGCATGTTCACCGCGTAGTTGCCAGTGGCTTCGTTGATTTTTGGCTATTTTTTCTACTTTTAGAACGTCCGTGTAAGCTGACTGTACAGTGTACACCAACGATGTACGATGTAAACAATCAGAGACGTTTGGAAATATGAAAGACTGATGTCAAAAACTGGCAATTATGGCATGTTACTTTATTTCAATAAAAAAGCTAGCAGTTAAATAAATATTTGTTTTTCTTGTATCGTAAATATAGGAGATAGCCCTTTTTTTAATGAAGAGGTCCAGGGTTGATTCTCCACACATGACGGCACAAATTCTTAATTTTTTTCGATTTATGGCGTAATGAAGCCTGGACCATAACAACAGCGACATGTTTGGCGATTCTTAGCGGCATCCACGTATCGATTGTGTGCAGTTAGGTTGTACTTCCACATATGACGTTTTAAATTATAGTTTTATTAAAAAAAAAAAAATGCTATTTTTACGAATTGATCAGATGCTGGGAATCGATAATATGATTGTTCTTTTTTTTCGATTGATGGGGTAATTAAGCCTGGACCACGTAAAGCCATAGTAAAAAATTAAAAGAATTTTAAAAAATCGGAAATTCCCTTAACCTTCCACCGTTCTATGTATTTTTCTTTAAAAATGTAAAACTCTGATTTCAATTAGATTCTCTAGAAACTCCCCGCAACTAATGGATCGCGTTACATTAAAAATATAAAGCAATAGTTCGTTAGTAGTAGTCCTGGCAATCTTTCATGGCTTCCTTGATAGTTCAGCCTCACGGCAACGAAGAAAATTCATTAAATGTCTTTCTCACGGCTTCCTTGATGCTTCAGCCGATGGTTATGCTCCCTTGTGGCATTCAGAGTAACTACTATTGTCACCGCTATGAAGAAAATTGATTAAATTCATCCATAATATTTATGGTTGTTTACATCGTACATCGTTGGTGTACAGACAGCTTACAAGGCCATAGTAAAAGTAGGTGTCACTTAACAAACAACAAAGCCGTATTTTTTTCTGGTCCAGACAGCATCTCAACCTAACCGGCTCAGTTTTGAGATACAATATCTCGAGAACTAGGCGAGATATAAAAATGTTTCATTCTTTACTTTCCGTTTGTCTCGTTAAGATATATTAGAATCGACCGTTAAATTCATCAAACTTCAGTGGCTCGGGTATCGTAGAATCCCTTATAGATCATATCACTAAATCACTAATCACTTCTCAGCCTAAAAGATCATGACGTGGTAAATAAACTATACATCAGCCAGACACAAGCTTCAGTTAGAAAGGGTGTAGAGACAAGGAAGTAGACTTACACCCATTAATATTCAACTTCTACTGTAGAGAAAGCAATAAAATAAGTAAAAGAAAAATTTGAATGTGGCATAAGTACTCAGGGAGAAAAAATCAGTATGCTACGGTTTGCTGATGACATTGTCCCGTTAGCAGAACAGGCCGAGGATATTGAGAAGTTACTGAATGGCATGAACCAAACGCTGAAGAAAGATTTTAGACTGAATATAAATCAAAGCAAGACAAAAGTGATGAAATGTAGCAGAAATGATACCACAACTAGTAGATTAAATATAAAACTAGGCTCGGATGCGGTAAGAGAAGTAAGTGAATTCTGTTACTTAGGTAGTAAAGTTACAACTAGATGTTCAAAGCAAGAATAATGTTAAAAGCAGAATAACACTAGCGAAAAGAGCATTCTACGGAAAGGGAAATATTTTACTTTGCTATATCGATCTAAAAGTCAGAAAGAACTTTTAAAAGGGTAAGTAATGAGCACAACACTTTTTTAGACTTTATAAATAACATAAACGAACAAAACTAAAACATTTCAAGTGTGGTGCTATCGAAGGATGTTGAAAATTAAAAGGACAGAGTGAATTTCATGGTTAAAAAATAGTGGACATTCTTACAAAAGTCATAATATGGATAAAAAAAAAAAAAAAAAAAAAAAAAAAAATTGAACACGGTAATTTTTGATCAGCACAGCAGATACTACCTAAAGAAATTGTTTTGTGTTGATATTATTCGAATGTACGCTATATTTTATCCCCGAAATTCACTTGCGCCTTGTTGTCAAAGCGGCAAGGATACGCAAGAAATTTTTGTGTTGTAATATTAAGCAGGATAGGTACTTATGATTGCATAAGGTTTGACTTTGACACTTTGATATACGGCCGTGAAAAAAAATAAAACAGATTTCCACCCATACAATTTTTTAATTTTAAGTGTGAAGCACTCATTTCTATCAAAAATTGAACATAACAATTTTTGATCAGCATAGCAAATGCTATCTAAAGCAATTGTTTTTTTAATCCGAATGTCCACCATATTTCAATTCCGGTGTCTCTTCATTGGGCTGGGTGGTTGCAGCATGTAGGTGTTCCATCTCTTGGAATGTTGCAATTTGCACGCCTGGTTGTTGATGAGCCAAAGGTAAAAAAAAAGTCACCTCGTCACTTTGTTGCCAGCCAGCCACTGGTCATCTTTTACGTAACCTGAGGCCACACACAAACCTCGACAGAACACTCCTAACACTGATTCACTCACTCGCCAGTTCATTCCATTTAGTTAGCGTTAGTGCCTAAGATTTTATCGCCACCTTCGGTTATTAACAACCTGTTAAACAACAGCTACTTTTGTTTAATCTAATTAGCTGCTTCGCTATTTTTATTTCACAGTTACGAGATTATTGAAACGATACCTAAATAAAAGATATGGATATCTCTGGATTGGCTGATGACTTTCCTGCTACTGAGCGTGGTGGGTGAGTGGTTAGTGCTCTGGCCTCGCATTCGGGAGGACGAGGGTTGGAATCTCCGTTCGGGCTTCCAGATTTCGCTTTTCCAAGGTTTTCACAAATCACACCCGGTGTTCCTTGGTGCCAGTCCATTCCTGGATGAAGTAAAAAAAAAAAATAATAACACCTGCGAAAAAGTTTTCTCTTTCTTGTGCCTGAAATCGAGTGCCAGCTTGTGGTAATGGTCATCTTTTCTGTTTCACGCAGTACGCCTAATTCTGACACCAAAATCTTTTCGCACCTCATCACAAATATACGCCTTGTACACTCCCATGAATCCCATTCCATCTACTGTATCGTATCGGTTACTGATTGTGTTCTCAAGTAATTCCAGAGACCAGTCCAGCTGTTCCAGTTTGCACACCCTCCAATTCGTCTGTTTGATAATATTGGTACCAAATTATGTCACCATATTCAAGGAATGGTTTAAAAAAGTTTATCTGATCAATTCGCTCACTTCCATGGTACAAGGCGTGATCAAATGAAAAGGTACGAAACTACGTAAATACGTAACAGTTAAATATTTGCATATTCCGCCACGGGAGAACGTAGCGAGACATCTCGGGATGCGATTGGAGTCTCTGACTGGGATCGGAGCATGCGCGGGCGCCCGCATGCGCAGTAGAGAGCAGAGGCTCTTTTCAAAAGCGGCGTCCAAATGATGCGGCAGTCCGTATGAGGACAGGATGGCGTACAGGTGGGGGATGTGTACTGTGAGACACTCCGACGCCTACGCAGGTCCATCAAGAACAAAAGACCGGGGCTGCTCACGGAGGGTGTGGTTCTGCTCCATGATAACGCGCGTCCACACGTCTCCAGAGTCACACACATGGAACTGGCCGAGTTCAAGTGGGAGACGTTGGACCATCCGCCCTACAGTCCGGACATGTCGCCCTGCGATTTCCATGTGTTTGGTCCACTGAAGAAACACCTGAAAGGGAAGCGCTTCAACTCGGACGACGTACTCGAGGACGCTGTGAAGGACTGGGTCTCGTCACGGCCACAGGAATTCTGGGAACAAGGAATCCTGCGGTTTGTTCATCAGTGGGATCGTTGTGCTCAGGCCTATGGTGTATATTTTGAATAAAGTCTACATTTGTACCCACCGTGTCGTTTCGTACCTTTCCATTTGATCACCTCTTGTACATCCCCTCATCAGCCTCTGCAACTAACGGAGGAGGACTTTTAAAACGCTCCATACTACCTGTTCAGTGTGAACTGATCATCTTACATTTAGTCTTTTCAGTAAGTAATAATCCTACAAAATCTTCATGTTTCTACTTTAGGCGAATGCCTGGATGCTTCCTTTAACAGGACGTGGCCGAATTCATTCCCGTTCCTTGTTCCCAGTCACATTCCGCCTCTAATCACCTCGACGTCGACGAGGCGTAAATCAGTAAGTAAAAAAAAAAAAATAATAATCACGTTTCTATTTGTTGAAAAACTCATTTTCGGCTTTCTCTTTTATTCTGCGTTGTCCCACCCTGGTTGAAATATCTTCGGGTTTCCTCTGTATCCATTCAGAGTCTTCAACGACTGTGAAGGTGAGTGCAGGAACAGTTTATCTATGATGGAATATCTCTCGTCTGGCAGCACTAATGACCTTGATGTCGACAGGCCTCAAGTCGCAATTAAGAAACAAAGGGAGAGGTTGCATATTGATTGTCACACACTATATACTGTACTGTATAATAGATATGTCAGACACTTTAGTAATATCGGGATTTTTCCGGGAATGTCGCGTTGTTTGTTCGCCTTTATAAGCATTCGGATGAAATGCTGCTACCTTTGCCAGTGAAGGAGCGAGCGAAAATTTTTGGAGAAAACGAACAATTTCAACGGAGACAGCGGTCTAGTAGTCTGTGACGCCTGGCGCTTTTTAAACAAATTTAGCATGTCTGATGAAACCGAAAGATAAGAAATTCAAATAAACTAGATGAACTGTGCGAAAATTTTGCGATGTTAGTGGTTTGTAATGGAACGGAAGAAGAGCCGCCTCATTTGTTTCAATTTAGTGTGATAGGTGCGTAACAAAAGCCGACGCCAGTGAAGCAGTTTATTAATATCTCTGTGATATGTGGTACTGCTATCCAGCGGCTTGGCTGTGAACTGTCTCATACGCGCGACTTTCACGGTTATTACTTTTGCCCTTTAAGAGCAAAATTCCGAAAAATTTCGTTCTTAAGAAATTTTGTGATTAATGCAGAGACTTTAATGTTTAATACGATAGCTCATTTATCCATATCGGTTAGATATCAATGGAGATAAATGGCTCGTTTTTTTTTTTTTTTTTTTTTTTTTTACTGCTTTACGTCTCTCAACAGCGAGGTCTTTAGAGACGGGAAAGGATGGGGGGCAAGGAATGGGAAGGAATTCGGCCGTGGCCTTTTGAAGGAAGCGTCCCGGCATTTGCCTGGAGTGATTTGGGAAACCATGGAAAACCCAAATCTGTATGCCCGGACGGGGATTCGAATCGCCGTCCTCCCGAATGCGAAATGGCTCGTGACACGAAAACGAGTTGTAGAAATATTAACATTTTTGCCCTTTAAGGGTTGAATTCCCAAAAATTCCTCTCTTAAAATATGATGTTATCGAAGTGGAGCTTTAAAATGATACCTCATTCATACATTCAGGTTAGTTATAAAGGGACATTTGGCTCGGGACAAAAAAAAAAAAAAAAAAAAAAAAAAAAAACTTATAAAATAATATATATCATAGCGCCGCATCCTGGAAAAATCAAGTTATTGTTAACATAGATGGTTTCGGATGCCTAAGACGTTATGTCAGAAACGTGTTAAATCTACAAGCGTAGCGGCCATGTTTGAAGTATCGTCACTGATGCTACTGTTAGGCAATTAAAAAAAAATTGTGCTTCGTCGACGTTTCTGGTTGCTCGAGGCCGGAAAGGATTGAGGATTAAGAACGGGAAGGAATCCGGCCATGGCCTTTTGAAGGAAGCATCCCGGCATTTGCCTAGAGTGATTTGTGGAAACTGTGGAAAATCGTAATCTAGAAGCCCCGACGGGGATTCGAACCTACGTCCTCCCGAATGCGTGGCCAGAGCGCTACCGCCCGGTTTCAATTGGAGACCTTATTGTGATACTGGAGAGGCTCCAGGGTACCGAAATAGCTCGGGCGCTGGTGGAAATCTGTGTGAATCACCGGAGTGAATGGGAGGCGGGAGTGGGCGATAGGAGATGACCTCAACGCGCCTGCCGTCACTAGCGAGGTATTACAACACACGCCACGGCAGAACACCAACAGGACGCAGCAGCCGGAAATACAGTCAAGCTCGGCACTTCCCTTCAAACTAAACATAGCTTCAGTATCAAAACAAGTGGAAGTAAAAATGGAGTGCCACAGGGCAGCGTATTGGGACCATTCCTATTCATGTGTTGATGGTTTACTATCAGAAATTAGATGGTTTGCAGATGAACTAATGCTTTATAGAAACCGAGCGTGATGGGTGAACGGTTAACGCTCTGGCCTCGCATTCGGAAGGATTGCTGCTCGAATCCCCGTCCGGGAATCCAGGTTTGGGTCTTCCATGGCTTCCCTAAATGATGCCAGGCGAAAGCCAGGATGCTTCCTTTAAAGGCCATTGCCGAATTTCTTTCCATCCCTTGCCCCAGCCCTTTCCCGCCCATAATGACCTCGACGTAGACGAGGCATAAAGCCAAAAGTAAAAAAAAAAAGCTATATAAAAGGATCAAAACAGTAGAGGACTGTAAACAGTTGCAGGCTGATCTGGACAGGATATCTGGTTGGGTTGGTAAACATGGGATGAAGATAAATGCAAAGAAGAGTCAGCTTATTAGATACAAAATAAAAAACTAAAGGTTTGCACATGGAGACTTGTCGAAACGTCGTCGTTTTATGACACCATCTGGCTGGACTCCCGTGAAACCTTTATTGAAACTAAAGGTTGATTATGATTATGAGGTCGACAAAGAATTGCTTGTTGAAGGCTTGAAATGTAAATATCTTGGCATTACATTTGATAACAAGCTTAACTGGGCAGGACACATTGGACAGGTGGTAGGAAAAGGTTTAAAAATTCTGCACTTGTTGGAGAAAATGATACGGGGATGTACGAGAGAAGTAAAGGAATTGGGTTACAAAACTTTGGTCAGACCATTGCTTGAATATGGTATTGTAGTATGGGACCCACATTTGAGGTATCAAATACAGGAGTTGGATAAAATGCAAAAACAAGACTGCTAGATTTGTTTCTGGAAATTATCGCAGAATGCAATCTGTAACATATATGATAAAAGAGCTGGAATGGGATTCATTGGAAGACAGGAGGAGGGTGAAGAGGGTCACGGGAGTGTACATGGCGAGTATTGGTGGAAAGATATTGGTGTAAAAATTAAAAGTAATGGATGGAAAGGAAAAGATGACCGTGACGACAAGCTGGCACTTGATTCCAGGGGCAAGATTGTAGGAAGCTTATTTTTTATAGATAAAGTTGTCAAGGATTGGAATAAGTTACGAAGATAAATGGTGAGTAATTTATCAAAATCGTTGAAACAATTTAAAGTTGAAATAGTAGAGGGAAAATGTAGGTGGGTGCAAGAAAGGGGTTAAGATGGATTTGTAGTGAAATCGTTAACTCGGCTAGTTTCCCGAGAGCATTGCATAGCGCGTGAGTGGTGCAGCACGTCACTGAGTGAGGCTGGTATCGCTCTGGACAGACCTCGAACATATTAAATGGTACTTACATAGTTTCTTTTTTAAAAATAAAGTCCATTTACACAAATTCACAGTTAATTGCAAGATAAACATACAAAATCATATTTACTCTACCCCAGCTTGCTACAAATAATTCATAAAATACAATTGCATTTAAGATTTGGCTCTGAGGCCGTTATACAGTCCTCAACGAAAACTGGAAATTACCAGTACGAGTCCAAGTTAACCAAGCGTTGATCCTGCCATTGGCGGAGTATGCAAGCACAGCTTGAAGATACGCCGCGGAAACTCACATCAAGAAATTACAGGTGTTGCAAAACCGAGCGCTCAAACCCTATCTCCTCCCCACAGACGACCTGCACGTGTTTACCGAAGCTGCGAGAGAGGTTCAGGGCTGCAGCTGGAAAACTATACCGAAAAACAAAAAACTCAGCAATCATACGGAACATCGGCCAATACCAAACGATAAACCTTCGGCATCAAAGGCCCAAATCACTTAAAGTAAATAAATAAATAAAGTAAAATTCTGTAGGCCAAGAA
>JARYHS010009727.1:0-56458 GCA_031002005.1 Vandiemenella viatica | reverse complement strand
TTGACACAAAAGGTCATTAGATTATTAATAGAGCTGTAAAAGTAACGAGAAATTGTGTACTCGTATGTATTCGCTTCTAAAGCAATCAGCGCTCAGTTCTATTCAATCATTACTTTTCGTACAATCGAGCACTAGTATTGAATCTCATCGAGTCACCTCGCGTACGGCTTACGGCATAAAGTCATTCGTACTTTGTAAACTTTAAGTAAATTATTCGTTTAATAAAGTAAATTTAGGTAAAATTTGCACTGTAAAATAAAATAGAAGTTAGAATACATCATTTAACAATAAACGAATTTAATTGAATGTTGGCAATTAATAAAATCTCACTAAGGTATTATCAATAAAAAAAAAAGCACTAACCATCTAAAATAATACATCCAAATTTTCTTATTTATAAATTATGATCTGTAAATTTTAATGTTAAACAAAAGCAAGATCACAAAATAACTTTTTATGCTGTTAAAAATATTTGTACTTGTTAAAAATATCAACACTTAACATTAAATAATATTAATTATATTAAAATAATGTACGCGCAACATGTTTATACATTTTCCTTTGTAACGAAATGAATTCAAATCAAAATTCACAGAAATACGCGACGTACGATGTTAAAATGTTCATTCTGTCCTTCAGACTCATTTAGTCGCTGGGCAAACCGTTCCAGTTCCCGCATGATGCGTCACATTTGTCTGTTTATCGAATCAAACTGACAGCCTACGACAAATGCGAGTAATGAAATGTATTTCGGTACTTCGAGTCAGGCGATGTATTCGTTATTCAGACACGAAGACATAAGATTTGCTAGAGGTCTAATTATTAAGCACCCCAATGTCGCCGATACACAGCAAAGTGGAGGAACCAACTTAAGGATGCATTAAGGATTAAAACCCTCCTACATGACCAAGTGGGAGTGACAGCTTGCACCGGTTCACCAGCTGTGGTCTCGTACTTACCTATTCATTTAGTTTCCGCCTATCAGGGAATAGTATCCTCATCTGGAGTGTAGTGGACTGGAACATTCGGGCGACTGGTAAGCGACGCCAAGCGAACCTCCTCTTATGAGCACAGAATATGACGTCACAGTCGAGAGGCTGATGCGCACGGTCGCATTACAATTCTGATTGCATAACTTTGAGTATAGATCAAATGTTTCCGATACGTACTGCCATTAAAAGTTTGAAATCATTACCGTTATAAAATCTGGCAAGTTAATTCCATTTAATGTTGAGTCATATTTTATTGACTGTATCTACCTTAAAATTTCAGTGTTTTATCTTCAACGCGTTTATATGATGATCTTAACTAGGGACGCAACAGAGCTCCACATCCGTAACTTTTATTTTGGTAGTATAGCGGATTTTTTAATTTAATTTTTACGTTGCAATATATGTATCTTATTCTGTTACTTGTTGTATTGCTTGGGAAGCAAAATAACAACCGATGCCAGCCCAACTGCTGCTTCAGGAGTGACGACACTCGGGGTGGTGGCCACATGGGGGCAGCAATTTCTTGACCTGGTTCGCGGAAAATTCCTAGTTACACCAATGGCTGTAGTTTGACCGAATGCGGCATAATCGGTATTGCACAAGGACGTTCAAACGGCTAGCGGCGGGACTGTAGTCTCCTTATTAGCAATACGGCAGAGAAGTTCGAACTTCACAGTGTCATATTTTCCTAGCAGTTGCAATATATCCATTTGGTTACCATTATTAGAAGTATTTAGTATTTCAGATTCAAAGCTTCCTCTGAACAATAATTATTGCATGTTAAAAAGAATATTTTGGACATCATTCATTCGAGGATAGCAACATACCGTGAATTTTCGTCTTCAATCTGTATTTACAAATGCTTGTCTATTATATTGAAGTTCTTCAGTCTTATCAACGCTTCAATCCAACTTGTAACATATACGCTACGATAGTATGTAGTTTGTCTTTGTAACCTTTACCTCTTAAGTGACAATGATCTTTGGTACGCGTGTGCGACCTAATAGGAGCAATAAAGTCGTTGGAGATGAGTGTAGCGAGAATCGCTGAGGCGATGTAAAGGCGCGAAGTGTATTGAACAATGGGAGCGCGTTTATTTAATTTGTGTTATTAAATGTTTCATGTTGGAATATATCTGTGGTTTGATTTTGCATTAGATGACCCGCAAAAAGCCAAGTTGAATAAAATCCTAGAGAACAATGTCTCCATGTTTTCCTACAGCCCCGGAAGGATTGTTGGGATTAAACACAAATTTCGAATTTTGGACAGACAGCCTTTCAAATCACACAGTTATCCGATTCCTATGAATCATAGAGAAGCCGCGATGAAAGCACTGGAAATAATGCATCGGGAGGGCATAATTTCTAGGGCGCCATCACCATATGTTAACCCAATAACGGTTGTCTCGATACAAGGAATTTGAATAAACGAACAGAAGGTTATGCTGAACGCCCAGAGTTAGTTACAGAACTAATAGGCAGCTTCCATGGAAAAAGGTGTCTATCTACGGTACATGTGACGTCCGGGTTAAACCAGATAGAACTCCACGAAGAGTGTAGACCGCTTACTGCTTTTCTATTCAATAGATTAACGTTTGCACTATGGGACTCGAAAGTGATTTTATTAGAGCAATGAATGAGATATTGCCAGTCGAAGTAAAAGAATTCTGTGCCATTTATGTCGATGATATACTGGTTTTTTCAAATACTTTTGAGGAACACCTCTCCCACCTTGAAACGCTCTTCAAAGTCCTGGCAAGTAAATGAGTCACGCTCCGACCCGACAAGGCAAATTTGTGTGCGCTGGCGGAGATTTTTCTGGGTTTTAAAATAACGCCTGATGGAACTGAATCCTCACTTGCGAAGGTTGAGGAAATTCTGTCTTTTCTGACACCCACGAGTATCATACAAGTGAGACAATTTTTAGGAATATGTGGATACTTTAAAAATGGGATTAGAAATTTTGTTCACCTAAGTAAACCTTTGTACCACCTCCTACGAAAGGGGACACGGTGGAAATGAGGAAGTGAACAGCAAGTGGCATTTGAGACGATAAAGTACATTTTTCGAGACAAAGTGTGTCTTGCCCATACTAACATCAGCAAACCATTCTTTTTAAATTGTGATGACCAGTCACTAGGGTCGTCTTGAATATTCTTTTATTCAAGATTTCATTGTAGAATAGTTTATAGATGTTTCTACATAGGATTGTAAGGGAATTTGTAATTCATTTAAGTTTTCATACAAAGGGGAATAGTTTGTAAGTAGCAGCATTTGGTTTTAAATTTTTATCGCATGAGATCAATATTTTATTTGTTTTGCCAACTATTTGTTTTTGTAAAAAAGATGATTTTTATCAACAAGTCTTTTAATACGGGTGTGGATTTAGATTACACATTCTAAAGGTTTGCAAGTATTTTTGTGTTAATTTTACATTAAATACAATTACTAATAATTGTATGTTGTAATAGATTAGATCGTAGACTTAGCCAGAGGTTAGTTTCTGAAAAAAAAGTATGTTGTATTAGATAACATTATTAGACTAATCAAAAGATTAGTTTTCAAATTTGTATGTTTTTGCCGTTAGATAATAACATGGATTCAGCCAAATCAGTTAAGAATTTAATTAAGTAGAAGTGAAACAGTGCTTCAGACCCATCTCCGTTCACTGCAAAATACGGGCATATTCACACTGGTTTTTGAGTGGCAGTTGGGCAATAACAGTTGTGTTGTGATGTAAAAGTTTTGATGGAAATGAGAACTCAAGTGAGAGGCAAATTATGGGACATCAAACCACAGACTTCCAGTTTTCTTCGTGAAGAAAGATTTCAGCCAGTAGTTTGGGCTATGTAATATCCAGCCTCTGCTGTCATTAATATTTCGTCGCCTCTCTATGTATTTCTAAGACATTTCGCTCAGCCGTTTTGTGAGACGGCGGAGGGTGGAATCCCTGTCTGGCGGCAGGTTGACGGCGTGGCTACATCCTTTGTTTGTTGGACGCAGGTACAGAGGGCGGGGGCAAAATTTTGTCCTTGTGTTTTCTTCATGTGCTGCCACAAATGAAGCCATCTCAGTTGGTGGATGGCGTTGAAAAGTGTTTCTTCATCGTGAAGGAAACATCGAGGTCACCGACAGCTTCCTGCGCTACGATAAGTGATAAAAATTCATATAAACATTTACCCAGTATACGCCCAAACTGATGGCGTTTCGTGCTCTCCCTAGCCGGGAACAATGTGTTTATTGTCTGTTAGCTTCTGTTCTTTTTCTTTGCTGGCTGAGTTCAATTTTTTGTGTAATGTTAAGCAAACATGAATTTCTTTCAGTGTTTTATTTTATAAATGTATTCTTTTTTTTAATTCCGCACTCGTGTTTTCCTTTTGTAATTAGAGGGTGTAATTTAAATTTAAGCCTGTTTTTTGGAATAATAAAATATTAAAAGAACATATTTTTTAATAATTAAATCTTCCATCTCATGCACGTAAATGTTTTCTCGGCATATCGAACCTAGACATTTCAAGTGTTCTTTGAATTGGATTTCAAATTTCCTTGCTGTTTGACGTGTGTATGAGGCCTTACACTGTTGGCAAGTAAATTTTATATATTCCTGATTGTTGATACTAATTTTTCTCTATGTTTTTGTTGAAGTGTTTTTAAATAGTGTTTTCAGTTATGAAGGCTATGTTTATTCACATTTTTCGAAAAACATTACTGATTCTATGTGTGTTTGTGTTCAGGTAGGTCGTTATATACCATTGTCGGTTCTCTGTAGGTGTGCAATTTGTGTATGGTTTGGACATTTTGCCGAGTCTTGTGTGTTTGTTGATTGTGTTTGTATATTTATTGTTTAATTTTGTAATTCATCTTTTGCACCATGTTTGTGTTATAGCCATTCTTGGATGCTACCAGTAGAATACTGTTGAATTCTGCTCTGTAATTTTCTTTATTGAGGGGCATTTCGTTCATTCGGTGTAACATATATCTGAAAACAGCCTGTTTGTGATTCGTTTGGTGGTTGGAGGTAGCATGTATAATTTCGTCTGTGGTAGTTGGTTTTCTATAGATACTGAAGCCATGTCTGTTGTCTATATTTTTAATTGTTATGTCCAAGAAGTGTATCTGTTTTTTTTTTTTAATCTTTTTTCTTTTTTGATGGTGAATTTGATGTTCGTGTGTACTTTGTTTGCGTCACTGTGGAATTCTTCGATTCGATGTTGTGATTCATCCATTATGCATATTTCGTCATCAACAAGTTTATACCACTATATAGGGTGGTCCCCAATTCATGGTACAAACTTTAATGGTAGGTAAAGGACATTGTAACAATGATTTATTGTATAGGAATGTATGGTCGCAAGTGACGCGGTGTGGCGAAACAGGGTAAATAACAGCCGAAAGGAAAAACAAAGCTTTTATTGAAAAAGTTGTAGACATGTGTCATGCTTACATTAAGTTTTCAAAATTGCGTCCACCAGTAGCGATACAGCGTCGGTGGAATGATTGGCGTACACGTTCAAAGATGCCTGGTATTTCATGCACACCTGCAGCAACCGATCACTCTATTTCTCTTTCCTTTTCCTTTTATTTCCCCTGTTTGCGTCTCACCGCGTCACTTGCGACCATACATTCCTATAGAATAAATGATTGTTACAATGTACTGTAACTACCATTAAAGTTTGTACAATGAATTCGGGACCACCCTGTAGATCCTTGTATCTTTTTCTGGAATTATTTTCTGTATAATTATATTCTGTATGTGATCCATGAATATTCAAGCCATTATTCCGGATATTCGACTGTCCATGACCTTCGTCCCGTATATAATATTCTTTATTAAAGTGAAATATTTCTGTGAGGTGGTTAACATGAGTAGTTCAATTATTTCTGTGATGATTGAGGGGTGGATGTTATTCTGAGTTGTGTGGCTATTCTATATCTCACAAATGTTTCATTAATGGGAATTTTTGGAACATACTCCCCACATACAAAGATACCACAGTTGCTGTATCAGGAATCTAGACATTCTGTATGTTTTGTATTAGGAGAGATGAGTTTGTTATGGTTCTATTCTGCTGCTATCACTAATGTTTTGTGAGGTGTGTGTGCATGTATTGGGCTAACTTGTATGTTGGAGTATTTCTAAAATTCAGTACCGGTCTTGTGGGAATATTAACTTTACAAATTTTAGGCTCATTCATCATTGCGGTTGCTTTGTGTTTTTTTGTGTGTAAAATGTGGTATCTCCCAGTATGTGAACAATAATTTTGTGTTTTTTTTAACATTATTTTTGCAATCTGATTGTTGGGTGTATTATTGGTTTTGATATAATATTATTGTGTATGAAGTCTTTTGTTTTATTCATATAATCTGTGTTCTGCATTAGCACCACTGTGTTTTCTTTGTCTGATTTTGTAATGACAATGATTTGGTTATTACGTTTTCCTTTTAATTATTGTAAAAGTTTATTTGCATTATCTCTTTATATATGAGTTGTAGAGATGTGGTTCATTTATTTTGCTATTAACTTTCTAGCTATGGTCCTGTTGAAATGGCTTTTGCTGCTCTTTTCCTCCTGTGCAAGAACGTGTTCAGCTTCTATAATAGTGTTAACTATAAATTATTTTGTGTCTGTACATTTTAGGTTGTGCTTCAGTCCTTTTTGTATAAGTTGTTCTTCTTTGTCTGTTAATCGTGTATCGGTTAAATTAACTAAATGTGGTTCTTGTGCTCAAGTTATCAGCCGTGCAGAATCCCAAGTTAAAGAACTGTGAACAGATTGCGTAGATTGGCCATTGTCATTGTTACGTTGGTTGTCCACGTGAAATCGGTCAGCAGGCTTACAGCTTGATCAAATGTGGTGATCGTTGCTCAGGAACGGAAACTCCAAGTGAACAGGCGAAACTGGCGGCGAGAACTGCAGTGACCTCACTCCAAACAGCTAGAGCGCGTTTCTGAAGTTATTTATATGCGGCTACGGTCCCAGGCGTGACAGTTCTCAGAGGAAGGCAGACATTTGTCTGAAACGTGAGGTTTCAAAAAACATACGTGGTTCCATCTTGACAACAAGACAACCCGAAGAACTGTCGTTTACACAGTTATAGCCCGACTGCCGCACGATTCAGTTGAATTCATATTGTGTGTAATTAAAGCTAATTGTGTAGGTGGCGGAACCTAAAATGGCGCGAGGCGCAGCGATCAAGCTCTGTGCTTCGTAACCCCGGCGTCCCCGGATCGAATCCCGCTATGGGCAACGTTCTTTATTCATTCAAATGTGTATGCAGGTAATCCTCGTCTATCAGTTTCAACAATAATGCATATGATACGTTTCTAAATTGCGTTTCTTGTGTAAAGAACTACGCCATCGAGCTTCGGTTTGTTGTTCAAAAAAAAAGTAATATTTCAAAAAAGGAAATGTTTGCTGCGGCAGCTCTGAAATACAAATATCGATTGACGACCGTTAACAGCTATACGACAGTTGGTTCATTCCAGCAGGGGGAATGGGATGGCGAAAAGAAACGGTGTCAGTTTTTGCACAGCAAAAGCCATCCATAAAACTTATTATGTGTATAATTGTTGAAACTGATTGCTGGGAATCATCTGTATACCTATTTGAATAAATAAATAAATAAAAATAATCGCAGCGAGATTCTATCCGGCGGCGACGAGTTTATGAGGCAGAAAACTTTCTCGATGCACCTCGCACCACTTGAATACATCTAACGTCCACAGTACTTGAAAGCAACTGAATATTTCAATGCCGATTTTCTTGACAAAGGCGAAGAAGCTAATGTCACTGCTTCGCCATATCACAACCGTGGTCAGGATATTTTATAAAACACAGTACGAATCGAATGTGAGTTTTACAATTGGACGCGGCAGGTATACATATCCGGGCTGGGATCCATTTACATCTCGGAACCTGTGATTAAATAGCTTGAATATGGTGATGTAGTATGGGACAGTAGTGTGGAATTGTCTGTTTGTAGACACAATGGACCTGTCAATCATTTTCACACCTATTGTTTTCTCTCCCCCTCCCACTTGACTTGAGGACCACTTGACTAACCTCAGTTACCCCTCTATTGTTCGACCACTTGAGCGACCCCAACCACACCAGGTGTGTCGCGCCGGCTGCCCTCGCGGTTCATTGTTGTCCTCCCATCCCCACCTGTCAATCATGGCCACTTGTTTGAACACCTGCCTTCCCTAGCACCAGCTGCCCGTGGTGTTTTTTTGTTAGGCCACTTGAGCGACCCCAAAGACACCAGGTGTGTCGCGCCAGCTGCCCTCGTGGTTCATGTTGTCCTTCCCTCCCCACCTGTCAATCATAGCCACTTGTTTGAACACCTGCCTTCCCTAGCACCAGCTGCCCTCACTTGACTCGAGGACCACTTGAGCGACCCCAACCACACCAGGTGTGACGCAGCCGCACCAGGTGTGGCGCAGACGTTGCCAGACCACTTGAGCGACCAACTGGACTTTCGAACAGATGTCGACATGCTGCTCCTTTTCGAACGAGGAATTCGCGGAGGTATTTGCCAGTGCGTGCCGAGGCAAATAACAGGTACATGCCGAGTGCGTCCATTAACTACGTAAGTACATTTTGGCCGAGTACCGGCCAAACCACTTGAGCGACCCCAACCACACCAGGTGTATACTCTGCTGCTTTTGTCGTTCTGTGAGGTATGAGAATTCTGCGGTATGAACAGAGAAGTTCACCGGAATAGCATTGCCATGCTCGAAGCTTGTGGACTACGCGTTTCTACCGAGAGTGGTGGTGTAACGGTTAGCGTTCTCGCCTCGCATTCGGGAGGACGGCGGTTCGAATCCCCGTCCGGGCATCCAGATTTGGGTTTTCCATGGTTTCCCAAATCACTCCAGGCAAATGCCAAAGTGGGTTATCTTGGAGCTCGGTTCAGCGAAATTTAACAGAAGATTTGGGAATGAAAACGGTTGCTGCCAAGTTTTTTTCCTCGGGCTGTGACTAACAATAAAAAAGAACGTCGACTTGAAACATGTCGTGCTTTGAAATTGATCCAGATTTTCTGTAATTATTGGTGACGAGTCATTGCGCTATGGTTACGACCCAAACACAAAGCAACATTCAGCCAATGTAAGACGTCATTGTCACCCCGTCCAAAAAAAAAAAAAAAAAAAATATCCTGGTATGGACTGTGTTTTACGTAGCATGGATTGACCTCTCATCAAACTGAACCGAACATTGACTTGAAATGGTTATATTCTGTTACTTGTAGACCATTTGCATCATATGCCAGGATGCTTCCTTCAAAAGGCCAGGGGATAGACTACATCCTTGCCTCACACCGTTTTTTAACTGATGCCTGTCTTTGCGTGTCACTGGTTTGAGTTTATTTTATGCATATATTATTATTATTTTCCTTCTTTCTGGTATTCATAAAGTCCATGAGTCACTACCATACAGTGCTGTGCTCTACACATAGAGTTTTAGAGGGTTGAAAAGTTTACCACTAATAATGTCATAACCCGAAAGTTTATTCAATTAACATGAGAGGCATACTCACATCGGCGTATTTACGTTTACTTGAATTATACAGAGTGTTTCTATATGTTATCATTTTTGCACAGAATGACTCGTCACCAATAATTACAGAAAATCTGGATCAATTTCAAAGCACGACATGTTTCAAGTCGACGTTCTTTTTTATTGTTAGTCACAGCCCGAGGAAAAAAACTTGGCAGCAACCGTTTTCATTCCCAAATCTTCTGTTAAATTTCGCTGAACCGAGCTCCAAGATAACCCACTTTGGCATTTGCCTGGAGTGATTTGGGAAACCATGGAAAACCCAAATCTGGATGCCCGGACGGGGATTCGAACCGCCGTCCTCCCGAATGCGAGGCGAGAACGCTAACCGTTACACCACCACTCTCGGTAGAAACGCGTAGTCCACAAGCTTCGAGCATGGCAATGCTATTCCGGTGAACTTCTCTGTTCATACCGCAGAATTCTCATACCTCACAGAACGACAAAAGCAGCAGAGTATACACCTGGTGTGGTTGGGGTCGCTCAAGTGGTTTGGCCGGTACTCGGCCAAAATGTACTTACGTAGTTAATGGACGCACTCGGCATGTACCTGTTATTTGCCTCGGCACGCACTGGCAAATACCTCCGCGAATTCCTCGTTCGAAAAGGAGCAGCATGTCGACATCTGTTCGAAAGTCCAGTTGGTCGCTCAAGTGGTCTGGCAACGTCTGCGCCACACCTGGTGCGGCTACGTCACACCTGGTGTGGTTGGGGTCGCTCAAGTGGTCCTCGAGTCAAGTGAGGGCAGCTGATGCTAGGGAAGGCAGGTGTTCAAACAAGGGCTATGATTGACAGGTGGGGAGGGAAGGACAACAATGAACCGCGAGGGCAGCTGGCGCGACACACCTGGTGTCTTTGGGGTCGCTCAAGTGGCCTAACAAAAAAACACCACGGGCAGCTGGTGCTAGGGAAGGCAGGTGTTCAAACAAGTGGCCATGATTGACAGGTGGGGAGGGGAGGACAACAATGAACGGACCGCGAGGGCAGCTGGCGCGACACACCTGGTGTGGTTGGGGTCGCTCAAGTGGTCGAACAATAGAGGGGTAACTGAGGTTAGTCAAGTGGTCCTCAATAGAGAACAATAGGTGTGAAAATGATTGACAGGTGGGAGGGGGGAGAACAATAGAGGTGTGAAAATGATTGACAGGTGGGAGGGGGAGAACAATAGAGGTGTGAAAATGATTGACAGGTCCATTGTGTCTACAAACAGAAAATTCCACACTACTTAGGACCCACATTTTGAGTATCAAATACAGGTGTTGGAGAGGCTACAAAGAACAGCAGCTAGATTTGTTTCTGGAAATTAGCGCAGAACGCAATCAGTGACGGATGTGATAAAACTGCTGGGATGGGATTCATAGGAAAACAGGAGAAGGGTGAAGAGGATCAGAGGAGTGTACAAGTCGTATACTAGTGATTAGGCATGGAAAAATATTAGTGTTAAAATTACGAGTAATGCATGGAACGGAAGAGATGGCCATGACCACAAGCTGGCACTCGATTTCAGGCACAAGGGTGTGGGAAGATTCTCTTTTGTAAGAAAGGGTGTCAGGGATTGGAATAAGTTACCAACAAAAATTATGAATAATTTACCAAAAGCGTTTGAAGAATTTAAAGTTTAAATTTTATTGGTGCAATTGTAGGTGGGTGCAGGAAAGGGGGAAGTGGGTGTGTAGGGAAATTGCCACCGAAGTGTGTGCTTGATTGCAATTAAATTAAATACTGACATTCGGGTACCATAGACAAGCATTTACGGCGAAAGCGTGTTTATAGTGAAGACCTATGTTTTAAGACACTGTGACTTCACTTACGAGTGTAGTGAAATACTTCGTCCACCAACCTATTTGGGTCGGCATGACAGGAAAGATAAAATTAGAGAAATAAGGTGCCGCACTGATTCTTATATGAATTCCTTTTTTCCTCGTACCATTAGGGATTGGAATGCACAACAAAGAGATTAGGTTTGGTGCTGAGCACCCTCTGCCACCCACAGTTTTGTGATTTGCAGAGTATATATGTAGGTGTAGATGTAGACTTAAAAGTTTCGAAAGCAGGAAGTCAGATATGGTTTTAACATTGTTAACATTTCATATATTTATTGTAAATCCAGTATTGTTTTGACACATCGTGTACACGTAAGTTGTCGTGTGTTCTAGATGGCTGTTGACTTGTTCTTGCCATTAGTTGCTGTGTGGTTGTGGATGGTGGCCTGGACCCAGTCGCGGATGGCGGGCACGCTGGTGAAGAGACACGGCTTCACCTTGGAGCCGCACTCTAGTAAGAAACCCCTTGCGATGCCCACCAGCTGCCCGGAGCCGTCTGTGAGCGGCCCGCCGCTGTCTCCATGGCACACACTCTTGCCCGCCGTGAACGTGCACAGGATAACGTCTGGAAGCTTCTCTTCTGGATCGCCAATCAACGCCGCGCATGTCTCGTGGTCGACTACGCTCACCGTAACCTCCTGCAGCACTGACGGGCTCGTTCCGTTCTCTGCTCCACTCGTCCCCACCCCGAGGCGGTGACCAGCGAGCCGTTACTCGGGACTCTGCTGGCCAGCGCGATGGGCTGCAACATGCGGTAAATCAGCCGCCACAAGGTATTACAGGCTTCATTCAGTGACAGAAAAAATTACCTGCCGGTATATAAAATACATTTTCATGTGATGGAAATCATCTCGTAGAAGAAAGAAGTTTTCTTCACGAGTTATAATTGCCCTTTTTATTGCGGCACCCAGCCGAGCAGTCAGCATCTTCAAGAGAAACAAGCAGACACCAGGTTCCACTCATCTTACCTCAAGACTTCGACGGGGTACAAGATGTTCCAAATATTGAACTAGAAAACAGTGAACATTAGGATGGTCGCCCGAGAACTTTTTATTAATCTGGTTGCGCAATCATTCGCAGTCATGGTAGATGTTCATCTTGGTCGTTCGGGTTAATTTATCGAAACTTAACGTTTCTACTATCATTTTTTAACTTCCTCAGAGGACTGTGATGGCTGGAATCGCTGCCACCCATATACAGCTAATATGAACGCGGACAGCGGGCTACAGCCTGACCAGATACGGCGATGGTGGTTTACAAACTCGGCCCCGTCGGACTGGCAACGCTCGCGGCTGCAGCTTGAGTGACGTCACGCAACCGCTCTTCGGGAGCTATATATAGGCGGGAGGGACTCCAGCCATGACAGTCCTCCGAAGTAAGTTTCGGCAAATTCACGCGATTCTACCAGAAAGACCAAGATATCATATTTATTAACCCGTCGGATACGGATTCGTAGTCATAATGATTGAAACAAATGATATAACCGAAAACTGGTTGCAACTTCGACACGTGGAAGCTAGAAATATTTCCTACCATTAACTGAAACGTCTTACCGTCCCATACTAACTACTGAAAATAAGTACCACTCCCGAAGAAAGTGTGGTGGGGGTTGTGGTATGTGTATAGATGGCTGACATCTGCGTCCAATGGGGTTTCCATGGCAGACACCGCTACATCGACCGGTACGGCCAAGAAGGCCAAGTCGGCAGCAGCAAAGAAGCGAGACCCCGCTGCACCTACTGACGCTGCCGCGACGCCAGCTCAGTCCGGTACGGCCAAGTCGATAGCAGCAAAGAAACCACGTGAAAACTCGGGTACGACCACGGCAGTGGACACTCGAGTCATCGCTACAACAACTAGCGCTCCGAGACATCAGTTGACGTAGCTACATCTACGAAGGCGAAGAAGAAGAAGAAAATCAAACTAGGCGGCGCCTTTCCACGAGAAGTAGGCTTCAAGGCGGAAACCATCCATTATCCACCAGGGACTACAGACTGTGTCTACGAAGGTGCCACCCCTGAAGAACTATCCCTGAAAGTATGGAGACGTCGCCTCGACCGAGGCAATCCAAAGAAGTGGAGCCTCTACATCTCAATCTTCCTTGATGATTATCAGTTCACCTGGAAGATACCAACCTGTGACTACACCACCTTCGAGCAGGTCCTGACTAGCAGAGAGCACTGTCATCTAGCCGAGAAGTTTCGCCCACTCAAACTCGAAGATTGGCCGGAGGCTCTCGAGTTCCCGACCCCACTGGCCAGCGATTTCGTCTGGGCGGATTACATCGAATTAACTAAAAGAAGATTCAAGAGCTCCTGCTACGACCCTTCTACCTGCCGAAACTACAAGACGACACCGATAAGGACTACATCACTCTTATCATCTACTACAACTTCATCGCCTTCACGAAGCAATGAACCAGCGTCCCCGATGCCTGATTCTCCAACACCTGTAGTCTTCTTGGGCCCAGAACAGGGACCAGTACCTCCGATCCATGTCAGCTATGCAGGGAACTACTGGGAATTGCTGGTTCAGCTGCAGAGCTCCATGAAGCTCCCCATATTCAGCTGGCCAGACCACCTGGAACTGAAGATCTTGCTGTCCTGCCCTGCAGACTAAGAGGCAGCTACCCAGGTGCTGCGGGAAGCCTCTCTACCTTTTGACACCATGCTTCCCGGCTACAGGAAGAAGAAAGCTGGCATCAATGCACCGAGTCCGGCAGAAAAACCACCGTCACGAGAGCTGGTTCAATGCTACAGATGTCAAAATTTTCGACATCTAGCCATAGACTGCACAAAACCGGCAAGATGTGTCCGCTGTGGAGGCGGTCATTATGTTGCAGAATGCGACCGGCGTCGAGAGGACGCCGTCTGCTGTAACTGCGGCTAGTCACACGCAGCTTCCTACCGTGGCTGCAGAATATGGAAGCAGCAACGTAGCAGGAAGAAAAGAAGCGAACGAAGTGGGCCACATATGCAGCCCGCACCCAGCTGACAAGTAATCAGTGGCTACCCTCCGGAGACGTGAGACACACGGGGCTCAGATCATCATGTCAGCCACTGTTACAGATGCCGACCTGTCGGCAGTCGACTCAGCAGCTGGTGATGATATCTTCATTGAGGCAAATCGCGAGCGAGATGGACAAGTCTGCCGTTTCGACCTGAATCGCTTTACGCCTAACGTCGACAAGGTGCAGCTCAGGAACTTCCTGCAGAAGAATGATGACTCTTCCTTCACTCTATGGGTTATCAATGCCGGCATGAAATACGGCTGGACCATTCCAGATAATAACTTGGATTGCAGTACGGCCCTGGCCGTCCAGGGAGTGGATGATCCAGACGTCAAGCTGATCCACGGTGATGCTGCGGCAAAAGGGCTCAAGCGCCTAGATAGCCTGAACAGCGCCGAAGGCTCCGCATCTACTCGCAGCCAAGACAACAAGTGAGCAGAACTAAGCCAGCGGAATCTACTAGACATCGCACCACGATTACCAAACAGTCGTCATTGAAGAACCAAGAAAGGCGGAAGACCAGCAGAGGGGAAGGCAGCGAAGGATGCAGAGAAGCATGCGACCACTCCTGCAACACACGCGCTGCCGATCAACGTGAAAGAAGACTAGACGAACTCATCGTCCTCCTCACAAAGCTGATAAGTCATTTGACTGCAAAAGAAGATCCGACTGCCGCCCTGAGGCAGCCATAATGTCACCACATATAACATGTCGTGCCATTTCTGAAAAGGAACGCGGCGGCAACCACCCAGCGAAGAAAACCGACAGCCAAACAAGAAGACATATCGACAGTGAAGACTTGACCCGTCCGAAAACTAGGAGGCAATGCCCTAGGGCAATATACTCCACCTCACACTAGCTCAATAGGAAGGAGCTGTAACTAGGCTGAATGCCAATGGGTTTTCCCTACGATGCCTTATAACTTGCGCCAAATTTTTTCGTGTACCTTTGTGTTTGTTCAGCGCTTGTTGTTCAGACCGGTCGTCTTCTTCTCTTGTACTGCTATGTAACTACTAAAAAAAACATGACATGTTTGTAGAGTTGAGTTCGCATCTAGGAGAAGGATCGGATAGCTAAGAATTACTTGAATCAAACAACGTCTTCAGGAAAACTCGTTTAATCCGTACTAAACCGTAAACCATCTACAGCTGATGATGTACAGGATAGTGGGGTATTCCGTAACCCGCGTTACTGATCATGGAGTTGAAACTTATCTCTACTGTATAGAACTAACGAAGAATGGTACGATTGGTGCAGTGACTAACTATTCCGAGGTCTAGCTGCTAACTTGTTGCCCGACAGTGAAGCAGTGAAAGTGATCCATGTGTACTGGCTCGCTGGTAAATTATTGTCTTGCGTGCTTAGCTCCGCACGTTTAACTTGCAACCTGAAGTATCGAACAAACAAACTTACACGATATTAATGCTAAAATGTTAACCTATATGACGTCCCTTTACAATAGGGTCTTCACCTTGACTTTAAAATTGAAATATAATATATGTTTCCTCACATGCTACTTACACCGCCGGCTCTCTTCTCCCTCATCCCTCCAGCTAGGAGCGCACCACCACATCAAAGGTCAGAGGCCAAATGTCGGTGGTCAAATGAGGTTCACTGCTGAGGTACGCTTTAGGCATTACGATAAGATACGACACAGTTAAGCCGGCCACACACAGAACCGGGCGGGGTAGGGCGGGGCGGGGCGCGACGAGTCGCCTGACTTGCCCTGTCGTGCTGCTGTCACACACAGAACGAGGCGGGGCACAAGTCAAACATTTAGCAAATTTTCTTCATTGCCCCAGTCACCTGTCAGTGAACTCAGTGGGAGCATACTGGTGTGCAGTGTATCATTTTGAACTGGATGAAGATGAGGAGACCGTTTTGTTAATTTGGAACTATCTGCAGCTCTTAACAACAGAGAGATGTGGGTACACCCTATAAACCTGAAAAGGAATATAGGAAGTTTTATTTCTGAGCTTCGAGCCGAACCCAGACAAGTTTTTTGATTATTGTCGCATGTCATTTTCGACATTCGACTTTGTACTTGAGAGCATTCGGAGCAGAATAGAAAAGCAAAATACCAAATGGAGAACAGCCATACCCCCAGAGGAGCGGCTTTTGATAACCTTAAGGTATGTATGTTGGCCCTCTTTTTCCTCAGCAATAGTTATTCAACCATATAATAACACTGTATAGTCATATAAATGTAAAATTTTACAGTTATACATGGTACACATACAAATCAGTTGAATATTCGAAAGACAACACAACCACGTGTTCAACACAACCAGACCGCTAGATAGTGGAGCCCGGGGAGGGAGGGTGGGTCCCGTGACAGCGCATGCGCAGAACGTTCTGTCTGGCAGCGACTTGCCCCGGCGCATAATTTGTTTCAGCTTCGCATTTTGCCCCGGGGCGTCTTTTCGACGTGCCCTGCCCCGCCCGGTCCTGTGTGTGGTGCTCCATAGGCGCCTGTGCGTTTCCCGTCGCACAAGACGCCCCGGGGCAAAATGCCCTGCCCCGCCCGGTTCGGTGTGTGGCCGGCCTTATATAGTCCGTTTGAACTGCCTCCCAATAGCCGGTAGAATTTTTTGAATATACAGCACAAATAACTAACCCGCTTCTTATTTTGAGCTGCACATGAGCTGTATACCTCATACCCCCTCCCCACCCCTTTCCTCTGTGTCATCTGTGATACGCCTCCCTCTGTCTGATTCGTACGAAACGTCGTTATGGTAAATAAAAAGCAAACTTCTGACTGTTTCTATGATGAATGTTTCCAGTCGTTATTCACTAAGACAAAACCCTACTTTTTAATAACTAATGTTTCTGTTAACTTCACCCCACTTCTGCAGTAATATCTAAATTCAGACTATTGGCGCTATTACCTCTAACGGATTACGTGGACGGTTTTTTTATTTAATCTCATTTCACTGAACAAGAGTGCACGCTCCGGTTGCAATTTTCCTACAGGCCCATCTTCCTTCATTCTTGCACCCACCTAAATTTTCCCTCTACAAATTTCTTTCAACGTTTATAGTAAATTATTCATCACTTCTCTTGGTAACTTATTGCAATCCCTGACACCCTTACCCATAAAAGAGAATCTCCCATCACACCTGTATCTGAAATCAAGGGCCAGCTTGACGTCATGGTCGTCATTTCTCTTCCATGCATTGCTTTTAATTCTTACACCAATATCTTTCCATGTCTCATCATCAAAATACTCCTTGTACACTCCCATGACCCTCTTAATCCTCCTCCTGTCTTCAAATGAATCCCAATCCAGATCTATTACCATACCTGTCACTGATTGCGTTCTGCGATAATTTCCAGAAACAAATCTAGCAGCCCATTTTTTGCAACCACTCCAACTCCTGTATTTGATACTCAAAATGTGGGTCCTTTAGTATACCACCATATTCAAGCAATGGTTTGAGCAAAGTTTTGTAACCCAATTCCTTTACTTCTCTCGTACATTCCATCATCACTCTCTCCAACAAGTAAAGGATTTTGAAACCTTTTCCTACTACCTGTCCAATGAGTCCTACCCAATTAAGCGTTTTATCAAATGTAATGCCGAGATATTAAGTTTCCAAATCTTCAACAAGCAATTCTTTCCCCACTTTATAATAATAACCAACCTTTAGTTTTTATCTGTGTATCTAATAAGCCGGCTCTTCTTTCCATTTATCTTCATTCCTTGATTGTTGGGATCAGTTCTGTATTTTATGTCTGTAAACGTGAGTATAACGACTGACTATTTCGCGTAGCAGTTGTTCTATTTACGAAACGCAATACCTACCCGTACCAGAACTGACACAATAACGCATTCCAAATCATTTCAAAGAGTATAGTAATTTCGCAGTTTATTTAGGTGCTATGAGTGAGCCATTAATCAAATCTGGTGTATAATTCTACATCATACAGAATTAACTGATGCCAGAGTCAAGAAGAGAAATCCTAAAGAAAGAAGAAACTTCAAGAAAGAAAAAGAGTCAATATCAGGACATGTTAGTTGGAATCAGGCCCGATTGTTCATTCTGATAACAACCACTCAGTCAGCTTACACGCTCAGGCGTCATTAGCGGAATACAAACCCCTTACCACACACTGGAGTACCTACGTTTCGCATTTTTAAGATATGCTGCCGCACATATGTACACTACTAGAAATCCACAAAAAAATATATTTTCTTAACTATGCCTTGAAATTTTCCACTCTTATAGATTCTTTAAAATAGTTAATCGCTGTATGTACTACGATGATTTATCGTTATATCTTTGTATTCTATGTACACTCTTTGGCAAAAAAAATTACCTATGGATGCCTGAGTCTAAGTCCCTTATTTCGCACATTGTGGCATCGTTGGGGGTATTCAACTCAGCGCCATTTTTTATTCATTTCCAAGTCAAGCCTGGAACAAAGCAGGAAGACTCCGCCCGCCCATTGACGATTCTTCTTGGCAGGGTAGTTTATCTTTCTTTCACCACATTTCAGTAAAAGGCTACTGACCGATCCCGAGACAAGTAACGCATTTTCCTGTCCCTGGATTGACTGTAATATTCGGTAAAATATCGCCGACAATACCTCGATCGGACGAAATTCGGTTCCAACTATACTTTTCTTAAATTCAGATCGTGAAACATATCGTTCAAGTTGTAATTAACAAGGTTGCAATAAAGAGCAGTAAGGACGAGGTTCAGTTATACATTTTATTCCAAATGATTAGCGTAAAACTATAACGATATTTTTTTAAATATTGATGTGGCTAATTAGTTGCAATAATGCAACACATAATGAGGTGTGTGGTCCGAGAAGTGGGTGTAAATGTTTAAATAACAAGAGTTTTTAGTTCTACAAAACTATTGAAACGATTATAAAGAGATTATTTCAAATAATTGTTTAATGCAAGTTCAATGTAACTGACTTTCGAGGCAGGATAGGGTTGTTTACACACTGCACGAGCCGTCTGTGAACATGAGCTCCGTTTGCTTGTGGCTAAAGGTCTAGTCTAGTAAACGCGCGGTCCTAGGTTCGAGTCTAGGCTTTCTAATTATTTTTTTGCATTTATTCTAAACAAGTCGAACCTTCAACTGGCATATGCGTAAAATAAAACATCGACTCTTACCTGCTTGTGTCAGGAATTAACATACATAAGGAAAGACTCATAACTGAGTGCTTCTTAATAAACTGCACACGTGACTATGAAAGCTTTTATAGAGGTAACACTGAAAGAAATCTTCTCGGGCTTCAACATCGTAGAAATCGTGTCATCTGGTTACGTTAGGTGGACTATAACGAGTTCGCACCATCATCAAGGAGAACAAAAACGAAATAATATGACTATACCAATTTCTTATTATGCGTCTGGATTTAGGATTCGTCGACTTCTAAGTTATTCAAGGTGGGAAGGGAATGGAGGCAAGGAATTCGGACCATGGGTTAGATTCATTTTTTCAATGTTTTTCGTATTTGGTCTATGATGCCATCCATAAAATTATTTAAAATATCTATTGAAAAGTTAAAAATATCAAAAAAATCTCTGAAATCAGAAACGCAATTCAAATTTCATTTTCTCTCTCTCTACACTTTTCGCCCCTCTCTCCCTTTTTTATTTTTTTTGCTTCGGCTTTACGGCTCGTCGACGGTAAGGTAATTAGAGGCGGGATCGCATTGGGGCAAGAAACGGGCAGGAACTCGGCCATGGCCTTTTGAAGGAAGCATCCGGGCGTTTGCCTGGAGTGATTTGGGGAAACGATGGAAAACCCTCATCTGGATGCACGGACGGGGATTCGAACCCACGTCCTCCCAAATACGAGGCCAGAACGTTAACCATTCACGCATCACGCACGGTATGTTTCTTTAAATTTTTAGCGGCTATCAAATTCTAAGTGAATATAAGCTTCCTCTTATATGGAAGATATTGTCATATTAATCCCGTTGTTTAATGAAGTAGTATTAAACCAAAAATGATCGGTTTTGCTAGTAACCAAATAGGTAACATTTCAGTCTTTTCGTAGAAATGTTATATTATTTAAAAAATATATTGAATCCTACTTCACATTCTACTTGAGCAAAGACCTCAAACCGGATGCTAAACTACAGAAATTTGCAGTCTCAATAAAATGTGGTAAAATAAGAAATTTCAATGTACTTATGATGTAATTCTCTATAATGTTTACTCATTTTTTTTCAAGTATGTCTTTAGTTGGATTGAAATTATCACGCTGAGCAATAACACAGCTAATTGTTACAAAATTTTATAAATCGGCAGTACTACTCTCCGCAGCTAGAGTGTAAAAGGAAAATTGTAGCGTTCAAAATGTGGTGCTATAGGAGGATGCTGAAAATTAACTGTACAGTTAAACCACGAAATTAATATGTTTTGGAAATGATGGCTGGCGACAGAAGTGTTTGGAAGAATCTTACACAAAGAAGAAGATAATTCATGGGTGGTTTTTTTTAAGACATGTGGGATTGGTTATGTATGAAACAGATAACGGTGGACGTGTTTTAAGAGAGATGTTTTGAGATGAAGGGGATAGTTCAAAATAAGAGGGGATGGTGGTTTATATCAAACCAATCGAGAGACTGACGACAGTAAAATAAGAGATAAGAGATGAAATGAGAGAGAAGGTGCCGGCCGATTGAAACCTACTCTCCCGAAACACATCGTTGGGGCTGACAGCTTAACGTCCAAATCCGGCGGACGAATCACTGTCAGAAGTGTGGTATGCATTCGTTCTATACGCGCTACAGAGAGGTTTGGGAATTAACCCAGGACTTTCGTGCACCATCTGATAATTAGTAATAATGCACCGCCACCGAAACATGTTCTAGTTCTAAAAAGTCTACTGTTCTTCTTTCTATACAGCAATATAACACAAAAGTGATGAGTCTCCTTAATGACGTGTCATATGTTCCGTTGGACGCTGACCCTACCGTTAAAGTTGTGAAGAAGACTATGACCCTTGTCAAAAAGGCTAATCTTCCCGAGCAAGTGATTGAGAGAATTAGGCCACTTGCCGCGAGACCACCTAGACTTTATGGCTTACCGAAGATACATAAACAGGACGTTCCTTTACGTCCGATCGTCAGTACTATTGGGTCACCGACTTACCAACTTGCTAAATATCTGACGCGTCTTCTTAGTCCCATTTTGAGGCGTAGCTGCCATCATGTCAAAAACTCTGCTGAATTCGTAAAAACCATACAGTCTCTCACTGTTTCAGACTTTGACATCCTTGTTAGTTTTGACCAGGTGTCTCTTTTTACTCGTGTGCCGGTAAAGGACACATTGGACTTGATTCGCCGTCATTTTGAGCCAAGTACAGCAGACCTCTTTGATCATGTACTTACTTCCACCTACTTTATGTATGGAGGAAAGTATTATGAACAATCTGATGGAGTGGCCATGGGATCTCCTCATTCACCGATGGTGGCTGACCTCTACATGGAAGATTTTAAAGAGAGGGCTCTTGAGAGTGCTACCCTAAAACCCACTTGTTTTTACCGCTATATTGATGACACCTTTGCCGTGTGGCCACATGGTATGGAAGCGTTGGATGGATTTCTAGACCATATTAATGGGATCCATCCCAACATACGGTTTACGATGGAAGTTGGGAAGGACGGGTGCATCCCATATTTGGACATTTTAATCAAACGCAAACTTGATGGATCTTTGGCACATAGTGTGTACCGTAAACCCACCCACACTGAACGTTACTTGGGTGCAACCAGTTACCACCACCCAGCACAACGCCACTCCGTAATGACCACATTGGTGCGCAGAGCGAGAGCCATTTCCGATCGTGAGAGCTTACCGCTGGAGTTGAAACATCTAAGGACTGTCTTTGATCAGAACGGGTACTCTCGGTGACAGATAGAGCGTGCTTTTATCCAGAAGCCACCAAGACCACCGAATGAACAGATTGAACCACCAGAATCTCTTGCCTTTCTGCCATATGCCGGCAACACGTCCGGAAAGATTGGAAGGCTCTTGGCGCGGTCTGGTATAAAGACCATTTTTCGGCCGCCCGCCAAGATACGTGATGTGCTTCGCTCGGTTAAGGATGATTTGGGCCTAAGAATTCCTGTAATTTATTCAATACCTTGCGAATGCGGCAAAGTTTATATTGGACAGACGATCAGAACCATCGCCGAGCGTATCACCGAGCACAAACGACACTTGAGATTGGTGCAAGTGGAAAAGTCCGCAATAGCCGAACATGCGTTCGATGAAGAACATAAAATAGTGTTTCATGAAACGGTGGTGCTGGCCAGAGTCTCTTCGTTCTGGGACTCAGTAATTCCGGAAGCATTGGAAACTCATTTTAACGATAATAACATCAATAGGGACAGTGGACTGTATTTAGGTGAAGCCTGGAGACCAATTATTAAGAATCTATGTCTTAGAAAACAAAAATCTTCCCAACAAGGCCAAATAGAAGCAAACTGAACTCACCAGCTGCATCAAAAAGGTAGCGGACGAATCAGCCCCCATCAGACAGAGTGGTAAGCGCCAGAAAGGGCTACCGGCTGACATTCTCGCAATTATTGCTGAAAAAAAACAGAGTTTCGCGGATATGGCATGAAACCAGACGACCTGAAGACAGGAGAAGACTCAACAGACTAATTAGAGATTTTAAAGCCCGTATCACAGCACAAAGAAATAAGGAATGGGAAGCAAGATTTGTGACGCTCAAAGTTGAGGACAATACGGCCTGGCGGGAAACTAAGAGGTTGCTGAGAAAGAGATCGCAAATACCACCTCTGCAAACTGATAATAGAGTATTATGTAAACCAAATGAAGCAAACTTTCAGCCCATCAATGAACCGATAGATGAACAGCACATCAGACTAGTCAAACGCCGCCTTCGCCGTTACCTCCGGGATGGAGGAGACAATGATGAAATCACTCCATTTACCCGACAGGAGTTTCTGGAAGTAGTGTCCAATTTACCTCCGGACAAAACGGCGGAGGAGGATGGCATTACCAAAAGAATTCTTAAAAATCTACCACATGCTGTCGTAGATAAATTAGTCAGTAAGTTTAACAGAATAATTGAAGGTGGCATCTACCCAACTGCATGGAAGCACGCAATAATCATACCAGTTCCTAAGCCAGGGAAAGACCCAAAGTCTCCGCAAAATTACAGACCGATTAGTCTACTGACAGCAGTCAGCAAAATTTTCGAACGCCTCCTTCTCAAACTGCTACAAGCCCACATTGATGAGGGCAACATGATACCTGATGTGCAACATGGCTTTAGAACTAACCATTCAACTGTTCATCAACTAATGCGACTAGTGGAAACGGCAACTGGTGCATTTAACTATCGGGATCACTGTGGGGTGGTACTCCTAGATGTGGCCAAAGCCTTTGATTCGGTCTGGCACGAGGGATTGCTCTACAAAATGGCAACCCGTGGCGTGCCTGGCAGATTCCTGAAGATCATTAGCAGTTACCTACAACAAAGAACATTTGTAGTAAAGGTTGAGAACATCAC
The DNA here is from genome assembly GCA_031002005.1 of Vandiemenella viatica. NCBI lineage: Eukaryota > Metazoa > Arthropoda > Insecta > Orthoptera > Morabidae > Vandiemenella > Vandiemenella viatica. The sequence goes on along the minus strand of JARYHS010009727.1, from coordinate 32,559 downwards.
GTCCACACGAAGAACAATACGTGCTGGGGTCCCACAGGGCAGTGTACTGGGCCCAGTACTATATACTCTCTATACCGCTGATCTACCCTTGCAACAAGGAACTGAAACAGCACTTTACGCTGACGATACAGCAGTCTTTGCAACTTCACGTAGCCCAGAGTTGATTGGACGGAGATTACAGACCGCACTGGATGAGATTGAAGACTGGGCGAAAAAATGGAGAATACGCATAAATGCGTCTAAAAGCCAGGCCATCTGGTTAACAAAAAGAAGAATGCCACCTCGACCCAGACTGGAACTCTTTGATGAAAGAATCCCTTGGGTGAATACGGCCAGGTATCTAGGCGTCACTCTAGATACCAAGCTGACATGGAAGGCTCACGTTGAAGAGGTTGGACAAAGGGTACAGCGCCGATTCGGAGAATTATATCCAGTCGTCAACCACACCAGCACCCTCAGCAGTAGAACTGGAATCCAATTATATAAGTCGCTTGTGAGACCACTGATAGAATACGCTTCCCCAGTTTGGGCATACGCGGCTGCAACACATTTGGACACTATTCAGAGATTACAAAATAAAGCGCTGAAAAGAGCTCTTCACCTTCCAATAATGTTCCCGACAAATCAACTACACCAGGTAGCTGAAATTGAAACACTCAAAGATAGATACCGGATGTTGGCAACCGCTTTCTACAATAATGCAGAAACAAGTACAAATCCGACAATAAATACACTCGCCCAATATGACGTGAATCTAGGACCGCACAAAAGACCGCTTTACATACTTCAATAGAGAGCAACAAATGACAAATCCAAAAATATAATATCAATCCTATGGACATATTTAAATGAGCCCACAGCAAATGACAAATAAATACAGAGAAACTCCTTAATCGAAACACCCTACGAGAAAATGAAGGAAATGCCAAACAGGCCAAAACTTCAATAAAGAATTCTGCTGCTCAAGGCCTGTAGAAGAAAGTTGGCTCCACGGCCATGGACATAGTTTGCCAGCACTTACGTCTACAGGTTAAGCAACGTTAAACGTGGCGAGTGCTTGGATGGGTGACCGCGTATGGCTCAATACGCAGTCCGCAACATTGGTACCCTCGGCTTGCGGTAGACCGGTTAAGCAACTCACTCACTCACTCACCGGATGGTATTCGTGTACACCAGTATCTAACTGATATTTGTTTATGCGAATTCTGTCTCGCTGGCGAAGCGGAGATTATAGTGAGCGACTTGCTTCCTCTTCTTTGGGGACTGCCTTGCCCTCCCTGCCCGAGCCGTTAGGGAATTACCGCTCCACGGCCCACTCCTGCGGGAGTGGAACCCCCGAGCGTAAGCGTAGGGTTGTCTCCGGCCCGGATACCCTACGGTGACAACGAAGGGTCGGAGCAACACTCCCTTCCAGTAGGCGTTTCCATCGGCAGGACGTATGATGGCGGCAACCAACACCAACAACGGCTTCTTGGGCGTTGGGTGCTACTCGTCAGATGGCTACCAGGCCACCGACAACGAGGATGACAACGTAGGGCGATCAGGGCAACCTGATACTGATTCAGACACTGATGACAACATACCGCCGCAGCAGAATCCGGCAGCCTACAGAAAGAGAGGATCAACCAACCCGACCGGTAAAGATCAAGTGAAGAAACGAGTCACCACCCTTGTTCAAAGAACAAATAAGAAGAAGAAAAATCAGAAGACAACCCGTGCTGTAACTTCATTCCCAGCTCCGCATAGTCGACCAGAGTTCAGTCGGCTTATCTCCTCAGACACTGATGCAACTTTTGAATCAAACTCTGGTATGGGCAACGAAGCAAGGGACACCGCACTGGCACCGGAAGATAACGGTCGCCTTGCAGCACAAGAATGTGACCACAGTACGACTGTAAATGTTGATGAAGGCTTTATCCATCCGCGTCGTCCTGCCAAAGCTCCAGCAAATCTAGCTCAGGACCAACCAATAACATTAACAAACCAGTTCCAAGCCCTGCAATGTACAACTCAACCATCCAAAAGGAACTCCAACATCCCACCTATTGTGGTTCAATTCGAAGAGAGCTACAAAAAGCTTCATGACTGGGTAACTAATGTTGCCAAAGACCCCTTTCTGGCCAAAACTGCAGGAGGTGACAAAATTAAATTTTCCTTCACATCTTGGAGATCAGGGATACACATATCGCCCTGAAGACAAAGCCAACGCTCTAGCCAAAGCTTTCGAACAAAACTTTCAACCAGCACCCGGCGACCCCGATATTATCGACGAAGTCAACAATCGATTGAGGGTTTTCCTTGAAGCTGATGACGAAGACGAACACAACATCGAGCACTTTACCCCTCAAGAAGTTTTCACCTGTGTGACCAGCCTAAACCCAAGAAAAGCCCCAGGCCACGACAGAATCAGTAACATCTGTTTGAGAAACCTGCCTCCAGCGGCAATTAACCACCTCACTATGCTGTTCAATACAATTGTAGACACGAAGAACTTTCCCACCCGGTGGAAACAGGCCGTAGTCGTAGCTATCCATAAGAGTGGGAAAAACCCCTCTCTACCTCAAAACTACCGGCCCATAAGTCTGTTACCATCTATCAGCAAGGTGTTTGAGCGTCTGCTCCTCAAACGCCTAAACCTGTATATCGAGCGACAGAGTATTCTCCCAGACCATCAATTTGGGTTCCGTCAGGGACACTCAACCTCCCAGCAACTGATGAGGGTGGTTGAGACCGCCACGACGGCCTTCAACCATAAAGAATACTGTGGACTTGTGCTACTAGATATCTCCCGGGCATTTGACTCGGTATGGCACTCCGGACTGCTACTAAGACTCTACGAATTGGGACTCCCGGGACAGCTTGTCAAATTGATAAAATCATACCTGGAAAACCGCTCTTTCAAAGTCAAAATTGGTAACGTCTACTCCACAAGGCGTAGCATTCAGGCAGGAGTACCACAAGGCTCGACCCTAGGACCTCTGCTATACTCCCTATATACAGCCAATGTACCTTCTCAAAACGGAATTTACACCGCCACATATGCTGATGATACAGCTTACTTCACTCGCTTTCGCAGTAAAGCTATCGTCACCCGTCGTCTGCAGGAAATACTGCAGAAGACTGAGGCCTGGGCGAGGAGGTGGCGTATCGGAATCAACCCAACGAAGACCCAAGCCATCTTAATAACTAAAAGGACAGGACCTCGACAGAGACCTCAATTGGACCAACAACTCACAATTCATAACAACTTAATACCATGGTCAAACACTGTTCGCTACCTTGGAGTCCTGCTTGACACCAGGTTGACCTGGAGGGCCCACATAAACGACCTCCGCAGAAGAGCTAGCGCGAGACTTCAAGCGTTGTACCCAGTGCTAAACAGGGACAGTAAGCTCTCCGCACCCTTAGGAGTACGGATCTACTGCACCTTAGTAAGACCAATACTTGAATATGCCTGTCCTGTGTGGGGATACACAGCAAAAACAAATCTTGACCGACTTCAAGTTATTCAAAATCGAGCGTTGAAGAGAGCACTTCATCTCGACTGCAGATTTCCCACAATTGCCCTTCATGAAGCCACAGGGCTACCAACTTTAAAACAACGTTTCAAGGATCTTGCCACGAAATTTTATAATACAGCCCATAAATCCAACAATCCACTAATCAAGAATCTGGGAAATTATCCGGTAGGAATAGGTCCACACATAGGACCTATCTCACTTGTACAATAAATCCCCAAATCATCTGAAAATAGCTACGCCAAACGTTAAGACAAATCTATCCTGAAGCAAGTATCCATCTATAAGACTAGGAGTAAATGTCGCAAGACAAACACTCCACCCTACTCTGCCCAAGGAGGAAATGGGCAGTTAATGGCGTTGCTGCTGGTTAAGCAACTCGAACGGGCTACAGCGGTTCACATACGAGTGTATTGAGGTTAGATAGCTCTTGCTCGCGTATGCGGGCACTGTTTGCTCCAGTGAAGAATACAGTGAGCTGCTTCTTCTTCTTCTTTGGGGATATCCTTCCGAGCTAATAGGGTTTTACCGCCACACGGCCCACTCCTGCGGGAGTGGAACCCCCTGGCGCAAGTTTATAGGGTTGTTTCCGGTTCGGGCAACCTTACGGTGACAACAACGTACCGGAACAACACTACCTTTAGGCCTTATACCTCAATAATGTCTGATTCGATTGGCACTTCTTGCGCTTCGGCCGCTGAAGTCTACAGCGACTCCCCGCGCTCGCCTTCACCGGAGGACAAGGAGATGGAAGTGAACCCATCCTGTACGTCGGCGTCTGACAACCTCATCAACTCTCCGCGCTCAACCTCTCCAGAAGAAAACGAGAACGAGACGGAATTGACGAATAGTCAGAACCTGGACGTGAGGAAGGACACATCCTTATCAAGTCCCATGCTGACGCCTCAGCCCCCACATGGACGGGGTGAACCACGCGTAGCTAAGAGGCGCATATCGCTTCTTGCCGCACAAACTACCAAACATCCGAGAAGGGACGTACATCCAGCGGGTGGCCCCTCTGCTGAGGGCATGCCAACCACCATCAGTGTCAGCACTAAGCAGCTGGAGAGGAATGTTGCTAGCAAGAATAGGAAGACGCTGAAGAAGAGGAAGGAGGCGACTGACCGACTGACTGACACACCACCCGCGTGGAAACCGGGAAATTCAGCTGGTCGATCTGGGAAACAACCTCACCGGCAAGTTGACGAGGAAGGCTTTGTGTTTCCCAAAAATACCAGTAAACCTCCACCAGCTCTGGACCCCAACATAGTTGAAACCAGTAACCAATTCCAACCTCTGCCGGTCGAACCAGCACCACCAGTGCAGAGATCAGCACACATTCCCCCTATCGTGGTACAATTCGAGCACAGTTACAAGGCACTCCACGATAAGGTTGAAGCCGTGGTGAAGAACTCTTTCGCTGCCAAAACGGCTGGTGGAGATAAGATTAAGTTTACCTTCACTACGGTAGAAGACTACACAGCCGCCACAGGGATGTTGCAGGACAGCAATGTCCCATACTACACGTTTCCCATTGGAGCAGTCCCACTACTCAAGGTCGTCTTCAGGGGCATCCCTAGAACCTTGCCCATTGAAGATCTTAAAGAAGAACTATCAGAGATGGGTTTTACTGTTCAAACGGTGGCCCAACTTCGCCGCCCAGGCAGCAACATTTTAATGCCTCTATTCTTGGTGACCCTTGCGGATTGCCAGGAAAACAGAACTATCTTTGGGGTGGAGAGAATCTGTCACCTCAAAGTAAAAGTTGAAAAACTCAGGGCCACTACCAGACCTCCGCAATGTTACAATTGCCAACGTTTCGGTCACGTGTCCAAGAACTGCAAAATGCCCCCGGTCTGCGTGAAGTGCGCCGGCCAGCACGACTCTACCAAATGTACAACCCAGAAGGGACGAGACACCGCCAAGTGCTCTAACTGTGGAGGAGGACACGTGGCCAGTTACAAGGGCTGTCCGGCTTTCAAGAGAGCTAGAGACCGCCTCGAAGGAATATCAGCCACACAGGAAAAGCCCCCAAACCATACTCTATCAGCTGACGGTATAGAGAGGCAAGAACGGGCTCTATCCTCAGTACATCAGGACAACCTTCATACAACACGGCAGGAACAAACCCTCAGTAGCGAGGTGAGGAAGAAGTCCCAGTCGCGCCGCAGAAGGAAGAGAAAAGTTGGGTCTAACAACACAAATAGACAACAACCACCGACGGGAGAGGACGGCCACAGCTCAGGCAAAGAACATATTGCCTCTACTGAGTGCAATTACCCGCCTGCCACAACGACTTCAGAGCGGCTAACCTCGTCCGCCGAGCCACCTCCCAGTCACCTCTCCGCCTCCCAACAGAGAAGAACCTCAGGCGAAACTGACCGTGATGCTCAAGACAAACTGGACAGACTTACAAATATGCTGGAGTCTGCCCTAAAGATGATAAGGCTCCTTTCTGAGCAGCTGGAGAAAATGACCGGCGCAATTACTACCGCTCTCGCTGTCCCTAAGTGCACTCAATGCAACCATAATGGATAGACAGCCACAAATCTACTCTCTGTCATTCTGCGTTTGGAACGCTAACAGCATGTTCAGTCAACTACTAGAGTTCAGGCAATTTCTCCGAGACCAAGACATTGACGTATGTATGGTATCAGAAGCCTTCCTGAAACCTGGGCTGCGAGCAGCGGTAGCAAATTACAGATGGTACCGCAGAGACAGACCCACTGCAGGCGGCGGAGTCGCGGTTTACATCAAACAGAGTATTCCACACCACGAAGTATTACTACCACCTCTTCAGCAGATGGAAGCCGTCGGGGTCGAATTGGCTACTGCCAGCGGGAAGCTAACTGTCATATCGTGCTACCGGCCTCCTCGACGATACCTTGAAGAAGCAGACTTCATGGCCCTGACAGACATCAGCGGCAAACTCCTGATTGGCGGTTCAAAGCTAAACATTCTGACTGGAACAGTAGGCATAACAACACGGCGGGTTTAGCATTGAGGCGTCTGACAAACAGACGCAATATGTGCGTTTGGGCACCAGAGGTTCCCACACACTACCCGAGAAACGGCAACACACCCGATGTACTCGACGTATTTATTACGAAGGGCATCCAGGGGTACATCGCCACCTCAGTCATAAACAGACTCTCTTCTGATCACTGTCCGGTCATGGACGAGGTTGAGGTCGGACCCTGGCAAAATCATGATGACCCATCTCCTGACTACCACAAAACTAACTGGAGGCGCTACCAGGAGATTCTCCAGGATAAACTAGCTGACCCAACTGAAATCTATAACATCGACGACGCCCTACAGTCCTTCGAGACTGCAGTCAAAGAAGCAACCGCAGCCTCTACACCAGTCAGGGTACCCAGACCAGCACCTCACTCTACAACTTCCCCCTCACTTACTAGCGCAAATCTGGCATAAAAACCGGATTGCTAAAGAGTGGAAACTAACTAGAAGACCAGAAACTAGAAAACTGCTAAATCGTTTACAAAGAGAGGTCAAAGCTTCCCTGATACTGCACCGGAATCAGCAGTGGGAGGCAAGAATATCCATGCTCCGCCCGGAGGACGGGACTCTGTGGCAGTAAACAAGAAAACTAACCAGGCGAAGGCAGCGAATCCCTCCACTGCAAGGTGAAAGAGGCCTAGCCGTCACCCCAGAGGAAAAGGCCAACGCATTAGCTGACGTCTTTGAGAAAAACTTCAGACCATCACAAGCCAACGCAGATCCCATCCACTTGGAAGCAGTCCAGCGACGCCTGAGAGTTTTCCTCGACACTGCAGACGAACATCAAATAGGCGATATCACCCCGGAAGAAGTAACCGGATGCCTGTAAAGGCTGCACCCACGAAAAGCACCAGGGCGTGATGACATCTGCAACCTTCTCCTTAGGCACTTACCACCGGAGGCCTCAGCCCACCTTGCCGCCATATTCAACGCCATCCTGAGACAACAACACTACCCTCGCCTGTGGAAACATGCAATAATAGTGGGTATACACAAGACCGGTAAAGACCCACTACTGCCGCAGAACTACAGACTCATTAGTTTACTCCCTGCCATAAGTAAAGTCTTCGAACGGCTGTTCCTAAAACGATTGTCCGGCCTTCATCGATGACACCAACGTCATCCCAAACCACCAGCTGGGATTTCGACATGATCACTCCACCACCCAGCAGTTGATGCGGGTAACTGAAGCAGTGACCCAGGCCTTTAACTTCAACCACTACAGTGCCATGGTTCTTCTCGATATCTCGCGTGCCTTCGACTCCGTTTGGCACTCAGGACTGCTGATTAAGCTCTTCGAGCACGGCATCCCGGGTCCATATGTGAAGCTGCTGAAATCATACCTAAATGGAAGGACTTTTAGCGTGAAGGTGGATAAGGCACACTCCTCTAACAGAAGCATTGAAGCAGGTGTCCCACAGGGCTCCGTGCTCGGACCAGTGCTATACTCCCTGTACACTGCAGATGTTCCGACTTCTAACGGTGTCCTTACTGCAACCTACGCCGATGACACCGCGTACCTGGCATCTAGCCGCAGTAGAGTGCTGGCCACCCGGCGCCTACAGGAAGTCTTGCAGGTTACTGAGGCGTGGGCAAGGAGATGGCGAATAGACATAAATCCAACCAAGACACAAGCCATCATAATCACCAAGAGACTCGGGGCTCGTCGACCAACACATCCGGACCCAACACTTCACCTGTACGGTAGTGATATTCCATGGTCCCCCACAGTACGCTATCTAGGGGTGACCCTCGATAAAAGACTAAATTGGATCAGCCACATTAACGACATCAGACGGAAAACAAGCATCAGATTGCAGAACCTATATCCAATACTGAATAGAGACAGCAAACTTGCTCCAGCTACAGGAGTCAAACTATATACCCCTCTCGTACGTCCCATAATTGAATATGCATGTCCACTGTGGGCTTACGCTACAGACCGTCAAATAGGAAAGCTCCAAATAATTCAAAACAGGGCATTGAAGAGAGCCCTTCATCTTCCGCACCGGTTCCCCACGGAGGCTCTCCATGAGGCAGCCGGAAATTATCAAAAGTGAGGGACAGATTACGACAATTGGCGGAAACATTCTATAAAAGCACAAGGCAATGCAACAACCCAGTGGTAAACACAATCGGCCGCTATGATACTAGCGTTGACATACACAGAAGACCACTTAGCCTACTAAGTAATTGACACCATAAAGCAGACGCACCAACCGTAATGCATTGCAACCCCATAATTCCGATGGAGTAAATGTCTTCGGACAAAAACTCTGCCATCCACCTGCCTGTAACTTAAGGCAGTGAAGGTGCCACGTGCGCGGTTAAGCAACGGTGAGCGTGGTCAGCGCTTGGATGGGTGACCATTTTGGCTCCATACGCAGTCCGCAACACTGATACCCTCAGTTCTAGCGCGCTAAGGAGGAGTACTTCGCAGACCTCCTTCGAACGCTCCACAGCCCCCGGAGCCCAAGCAACAATGAAGAGGAAGCTTTGGAGCAAGAGGTGTCGCTGACGCCAAACCGCGGGGACTTCGTGCATCAGGAAAACATCATACATCACCAAGATCGTCCTCCGTCAAGAGAAGCCCAGCAGAATGAGTCCTCACTGGCGCATACATGCTCATTGCCAACCCAGCTGCTGGTCACCTGTATGAGCAAAGAGGACCTCCAAGAAATCAAGCAATTCCTAGAAACTAGGAACATAAGATACAGCATGGATCTCCAAGAAAGCACTCGGAACTCAACAAGTGGTGCTCATCAAGAAGAAGCAGCTCCAAGAGTCACCTGCAACATGGATGAGGGAACACCCCAAGATGACAATTCAGACTCACGACCAGCACCAGACAGGAGAGAGCCTGAGGCAACCAAGTCCTTCGCCCGGGCCAGCAGCCAAGTCATGGAAAGGAGAGTACTGAACTCCAACAAGAAGCTACAGAAGCGGAGACCGATTGCAACGTTACATCAATGCTTTCGCTGCCAAGGCTTCGGGCATCAAGCTTCAGACTGTCTCAAGCAAGTGCGCTGCGTTCGCTGCGGAGGGAGTCATAACAACCTGGTTTGCACACGTCCGCGTGATGCAACTCCGACGTGTGCAAACTGTGGATCTGACCACGCCGCCAGCTATGGGGGATGCCCCATAAGAAGAAAGCTTCAAGATGCCATCAGAAGCCGTTAACGCCAGTGCCAACCAAGTCACTCCCAACAAATCGGCAGACCAGAGGGACCTCAGAGATGGTTATCAAGCCACGTCAATATTCATCCGTCGACCAACTCAAATGACCATCACGGGCACCAATGCTGTAATCAAGAGCCAAGACGAGCAAATCAACTGGGGAAAATTGTCGAGTTGTTAACACAACTGATTGCGGCAATGATCCCGAACTGATCACTTGAAACCAGTCAACTATAAATAATAAGAATATCAAAAGGGTTTCCACACAGGCCGTAACACTGCGGTCAAAGCCGGTTTCCCCCAAAGCGCACAATTAGCGAAAACAAAATCTACCACCATCAGTGAATCCACAGATAAAGCTACAAATCGTAGCGGGACTGTAAAACGCCGTTGAGGCAGTGATTAAAAAAAAAGAAGATATACACCCTATCCTTACACCTAGAAGTTATACTACCAAAGGTAGTGGGACTTCAATCACAGCCGCAGAGGCTGCGAAAAAAAAAGAAAAAAAAGATTGGCAGAAAGTTAAATGCCAGTCGCCATCTTTTGGCCCAGTTTTCGATGTTTTTGCAAGCTCTTTGTAGCGATGCTTGAGCTATATTGAGTCTCATGCTCCTGGTGAACTGGGCCGTGTCATCCGCGTAGAGCGCATGATGGACTCGGTCAGTTCTTGGCAAGTCAGACGTGTACAAGTTGTAGAGTACCGGGCCAATTACTGACCCTTGTTGGACTCCGGCCTCTATTGCTCTTGCAGAAGAAAGGGCGTCTTCGAGGAGTACCCTAAAGGTCCTGTTTGAGAGATAGCTCTTCAGTAGTCTCACATGCGACAGGGGAAAACCTAAAATTAATAGCTTATAGAGAAGTCCCTGATGCCAAACAGAGTCGAAGGCTCTACTGACGTCTAAAAGTACGGCCCCGAAGAATTCTTTCTTCTCAATTGCACTGAATGCGTGTTCCACTAGACGTAGTAATTGCTGTGAAGTTGCATGCTGTTTTCTAAAGCCGAATTGTTCATTCGGTAACAGATGATCCTGGTCTATGTGGCGGCTGAGTCTCTTTAAGTATAATCGTTCGAAAATTTTTGACATCGTTGGTAACAACTGATTGGCCTATATGATTTTGGAGATCTCCTGTCCTTGTCTGGTTTAGGTATCGCGACAATGACAGCCTGTTTCCAAGAGTCAGGAAATTCGCCAGTGGTAAGTATCCAGTTGAAGACTGCAGTAAGGTACTGAACTGCTTGGTCAGGTAGCTGTTTCAGTAAGATGGCTCCTATGCCATCATGGCCCGTTGCTTTATTAGGATTACATTGTCGGATCATGTTGGCTACTTCTTCGCTAGTTATTGGTTCGATTTCTTCATCTTCAGGGATGACAGTGTTGAGGAAACGTTGAAGTCGTTCCTCTACTAGCTGAATATGTTGAGCATCGAGATGCTCATTGACTGGCCTGTAGTTCCCCTGAAAAACCTCCGCCAGCGCTTCCGCTTTCTCTATGGGGTCAGAGATGACGTTGTTGCCAACATATAGGGGAGGCAATTTAGCCGTTCGTCGGAGGATCCTGCGGGTGAGTTTCCAGGCAGAGCCATCTTCGATATTGATTGTCACCAGGAGACCAGCCCATTCACAATTCCGATGCTGTTGGACATCAGCTTTTATTTGCCTTTGCATCCTGTTGATGAGACGTTTAGTTGCAGGATTTCGGGTGATCTGCCATTCTCTTGTGAGGCTGTTTTTTTATTGTTATGGCCTCTCTTATGCGTGGTGGAAGTTGCTTGGAGCGGCCCTGATGGTTTGTCCGGAGGGACGGAGTAGCGGAGTCTGCTGCCTCATTGATCCAGCGAGATAGGTTTTTAATTGCTGTGCTGGGATCAGAGTTTTCAGGTGGAGTGACATTTCGAAGTTGTTGCAAGATACTGTTTTTGTAGTTATCCCAGTTAATGTGGGAGAGGTTTCTGTGACGTCTACTACGATGTGCAGCTCCCTCAGCTAAGTAGAAAATAACTGGGACATGGTCCGACGAGAGCGCTGTCTTCGTAGAGATCGCAATGGTGTGTTTTAGATCTTTGGTGATCGCAATTTGAAGAACGTCTGTAAGTCGCCCAGCTGGAAAAATTGTTGGTTCAGTAGGCCCCCAGACTACTCCATCATTGGCTTGGACTGCACGGAGAAGCTGTTTGCCTGCCGTATTTGTTACGCGTGAATGCCAATCATGGTGTTTTGCGTTAAAGTCGCCAGCAATGAAGACGTATCCACGCAGGCGGAGTAGTATAGCAATATCATCTTCGTTAACTCTGCCTTTTGGTCGACGATAGGCAGCAATAAAGAGCAGGCGGCCCCTAGTTGTTACAGGAGACACTGCTGTGGCTTCTAAGCTGGTGAGCTGTGGAAGAGCAACCTCGTGGTGTTTAATTGAGGAGCGAATGTAAATGGCAGTACCTCCACCTGCGGTTTGGCGGTCATTGCGATAGCAATTGTAGTTGGGGGCAGCCGCACGCACTCCCGGCTTTAGGTGGGTTTCGTTAACGAGACACACGTCAATTTGTTCGTCACTTAGAAATTCGACGAACTCCCCCATTTGTCGCCAAATGCCATTGGCATTCCATTCACATATGGTCAGCTCGTGAATCTTACTGGCCATGTTGTTCAGTTGATATAACTTTTTGTTGTGCGGCCTCGACCGCCGTCTGCACTGCAGCTGATATTTGCTGCGGAAGGTCTTTAAGTTTTATTAATTCTGTTATTAGGGTAGTGACAGTTCCAACCGTGGACTGTACCATTTGTAACAGGACGGTGATTTCATTATTTTCTAGGCGTTCTGATCTGCCCATCTGGAGATCATTGGTCGTGTTCTGGTTTTCATCTTTTCCTGGAGGTATATTCCTTCCTCGACGGCTGTTATTCAGTCGGCTAGGTATTTCCTACGTCAGGGCCGTGCCGCAGGTTTGGTCTGTAGGTTGGCTGTTGTTAGCATTTTCTGGTGTAGCTTCAGCAGTTTGGTTTTCCTGCGTTGGAAGCGCCGGAAATTCGTCTTGAGTCAGCTGTTTCTGTTGTTTTTTGGCGCTTCTATTTCATTAAGGCTGCGTAGGCAGCATTATTGATCTTCTGCCTTTCATTGAAGCGGAAGAAAGCCGGACACTTTCTGTAGCTGGCAACATGTTCACCGTTACAGTTTGCGCACTTAGGAGGTGCTTCACCCTTAACAGTGGGGCAGTCCCTGGTAGGATGCTCACCGGCACATTTGACGCATTTGTAAGGCATGGAGCAGTGCCTAGCGACATGCCCTACTGCTTGACATCTATAACATTGGGGTGGGCCCCGTGAGGTGCGTAAGTTTTCACTGGTGATTCTGACTGAGCAGAGAGAGGTCACCTGGTAGATTTTTCTGTTCTCCACAGTATCTGTTAATACAATAAGGAAAGCAGCCAATGAGGACACATCAGCCACCTAGCAGGGACTACGACTACGACTATCATTACCCAGGTGGCTTTTCTCCTGGAGTGTGGGGAAGTTCTTACACATGGTGCATCTCCTTCCAGATTTTTGTTTTGTTTGGCTTCATCGGTGTGGCATATTAGGATTGTCATCTCCGGTTTGGATTACTGTATGAGGTGGACTGGCCACCTGATATTGTCATTGAAGTGAAGTGTGTTGCCTAGTTGGGCAATAAGTTGGTTTGTTGAATTGGTGCAGTTTGCATAGAACTTAGCAGCCAATTTTTTGATCCTGACATTTAATTTTTCCAGACCACTGACTTCATGTAGTACAGTAGACGGGGTCTCTTTAGGCAGTTTGTACGCGTAGCGTATTGCTCTGTTTTGAATTGTCTGAAGCTTCTGGATGTGTGAAGTAGCAGCATTTCCCCACACAACCGTTGCATATTCTAGAACCGGGCGTACCAGAGCAGTATACAGTCTTATGGCCTGGTCAGGTTTTAGTTTAGACGTCGGGTTCAGAATGGGATAAAGAGTCCACATTCTGCCTTCTGCCTTTGCTCTGACTTTCCTAATGTGCTGTTTCCAGGTGAGGCGCTTATCAAGGGTTACACCAAGGTAGATCGCGGTTTGGGTCCATGGTATCGGCTCGCCAAATAGTTGGATGGGTAGTAGATTCTGTGGTACTACTCGCCTGGTGATAAATGTGGCCTGACTTTTCCCAGCGTTGAAGGCAAGTCTCCATCTTTTGGCCTAGCCTTCAATGTTTGTGCAGGCTCTCTGAAGCGAATTCCTTGCATGTTGTGCTTTGATGCTCTTTGTGAACTGCGCTGTGTCGTCAGCATATAGACCAGTATGCACTCGATCAGTTTTTGGCAAGTCGGCAGTATAAAGATTGTAGAGGACTGGTCCGATAACTGAACCTTGCGGGACGCCAGCTTCAATACTTTTAATAGATGACACGGCCTCGTCTAAGATTACCCTGAAGGTTCTGCCGGTCAGGTAATTCTTCAGTAGCCTCACGTGCGACAAAGGGATGCCTAATACAAGGAGTTTGTATAGCAGTCCTTGGTGCCAAACAGAATCAAAGGCTTTCGAGACGTCCAGGAGAACAGTCGCGAAATACTCTTTCTTCTCGAATGCACTTAGCGCATGTTCTACAAGTCTAAGTAGCTGTTGGGATGTGGAATGATGCTCTCTGAATCCAAACTGTTCCTCCGGAAGGAGATGCTCTTGATCAATGTGATGTCGCAGTCTCCTTAGGTAAAGCTTTTCGAATATCTTCGACATGGTTGGTAGTAGTCTTATAGGCCTGTAGGATTTCGGGGATCTTCTGTCTTTCCCTGGTTTGGGAATGGCCACAATATCTGCGTGCTTTCAGGTTTCAGGGTAGTCACCAGTTTTAATAATATAATTGAAAATGGTCGTTATGTAGTTTATAGCTACCCTTGGTAGTTGTTTCAGTAGTGGCGCCCCAATGCCATCATGACCCGGTGCTTTATTGGATTTTGCATGTTGTAGCATGCCGATGACTTCGTCCTCCGTGATTGGGTCAATTGAATCCTCTTCAGGAATGTTAGTATTTAAAAATCTTTGTAGTCGCTCTTGTACCATCTGAATGTGTTGCACGTCGAGATGGTCCTGTACTGGACGGAAGTTGGCTTCAAAGACGACTGCTATTGCCTCAGCTTTTTCTTCCGGTTCACTGACGAATCTGTTGCCTACCAAGAGAGGCGGTAACTTTCCTCCCTTTCGCAGCATTCGCCTGGTTAGTCTCCAAGCCGAGCCGTCTTCTGTGCTTATAGTGTTGAGTAGGCCTTCCCATTCTTTATTTATTTTTGTGTTGCTGCACTTCTAACCTAATTTCGTGCCGCATGCGGTTGATGTGTTGTTTGGTGACTGGGTCGCGCGTAATCTGCCATTCTCTGGTGAGTCGGTTTTTAGTAGTTATGGCCTCTCTGATATTGGGCGGAGGAGGTTTTGAGTGATTTTGCGGTACGGGTTTTTGCTGTGGGGAAGCAGCGTCTGCTGCTTCGTTGATCCATTGAGTGATGGTGAGGGTAGCAGCGTTAGACCCTATGATATCAGGTGGCGCAGCATTTTGAAGTCTTTGGGTGAGGTGCTGTTTGTATAAATCCCAGTTTATGTTTTTGATGTTTCTGTGGCGGCTAGGATTTTTCAATCTTGCACCCTCAGCTAGATAAAAAATGACTGGTATGTGGTCGGAAGAGAGTGCGTTTTTTGTGGCTATTGCAATTGTGTGATTGAGTCCTTTGGTTATTGCGATGTCAAGGACATCTGGCATATATCTTCTTTGAAAGATGGTGGGTTCGGTGGGCCCCCATACCATGCCATCATTTGCCTGTACAGCACGCCGTAGTTGCTTGCCTGCAGTATTTGTAAGTCTGGAATTCCAGTCACAGTGTTTCGCATTGAAATCCCCTGCTATGAAGACATTCCCAGCGATGTTTAATAGTTTGGCGATTTCTTCCTCATTGACTTTGTTGGCAGGTCGTCGGTAGGCGGAGATAAGGATCATCCTGCCACTGGACGTGTCAGCAGCGATGCCAGTTGCTTCTATTGTCATTAGTTCTGGCAGAGCTACTTCATGGTGCCTTATGGTGGAGCGGATGTAGATTGCGGTACCACCACCCGCCGTCAATCTATCATTTCTATAGCACGAGTAGTTTGCAACTGCAGCCTTTACACTAGGTTTTAGGTGTGTTTCTGTGACTAAGCAGATGTCTATCTGTTCATCACGTAAGAACTCGCTGAATTCACCCATTTGGTTCCATATGCCATTGGCATTCCAGGTGCATATGGTCAAGTTTTGAATCCTATTAGTCATGTTGCTGGTTGCTGGGTATATCTCTTGGTACGGCCTGCACCGCTGCCTTTACTGCGGCTTCAACTTGCCGCGGGATTTCTGCAATCATGGACATTAGTGTTTGTAGTAAAGTTTGGATCATGTTTAGCAGGACTGAATTTGTGCTGTCATCAATAGACTTGTTCTGCTGATGTAGATTTTGATCCATGGTTGTCCTATCACTTCCGGGTGGCTGCTGTTTTCTTTGGTTATTTTCCCATCTTCTCCTGTTGGAGCTGTTGTCCTTAAACTCGTTATCCGACTGAGTTGCGGGTTGATTGTTGCTCGATCCCTGCTGGTTATCATTTCCATGACCCGGCAGGGGCGGAAAGGCATCAGGATCCTACAGGGAGGCTTCTTGATTGTTTAACTGTTGTTTCTTTTGCTGTTGTTGACGTTGTTTTCTCATAGCTTCAGCGTGTGCAGCATTGTTCATCTTTTGCTTCTCGTTGAATCTTGAGAACGCAGGGCATTTTCTGTAGCTGGCGACGTGGTCGCCAGCACAGCTAGCAGGGCACAGCACAGCACAGCGTCATCGGTATGGCTTACGCCATTTTGTTTGATGCAGTACCAGGGAACACCCTACGACTGCTGTCTGGATTGCTTTTTTTTGTACTGTCTTTTTGTCCAAATCTTCAGTTGTTACGGTAGTCTGTAGTTGTCTTGAGTGGCATAAGGGCGGTGATCAGCTGCGTGAGCAACGTAATCACCACCGTGAGCTGGTCGCTGGGTCCGGTACGGCAGTGGCAGTGGTCGGCATGTTGTCCTTCCCGGCGGCGCGGTGGATGCCGACTGAACCCAGGAGCCGTCGTGGGCTGGTCTTGACGACGCGGTGCGGTCCGCGTATGGAGCCCGCGCGTAGTCGCTGGTCTGGCGGTGTGGGGCGGCTTGCTGGGGCGTGTCTCCTCGCATCGACACACAGGAGTGGGAGAGTGCGTCGAGGAGGACGTGTGGGATCTGCGCGCGCAACTCCGACCCAACTCCACGCAGCGCCGCTAGGGTGCAGTAGCGCCGCGCCACCTACACCTTGCCTGCGCGCTGGGCGCTGAGCCATTCGCTGCCGGGCACCGGTAGCGAACACATCGCTGCGAGCGGTGCCTCCTGAGGGGGAGCGCCGCATAAGCAAATTTTGTCGTCAGTAGAGACGCGACGTCATTGCAAATTTTGTCGTCAGAGGGATAGCACCGCGATCAACGAGGCGCTGCCCAGAGCCGTTGCGGGCCTTCGTCGTATTCGGCCATCGGCACTCGCTGCGCAATCCGCTGCGGGCCTGATAGGAAGCCGACGAATTTTTCCTCCCCAGTTTTAGGGTTTTACCACCACACGGCCCACTCCCGTGCGGAGTGGAACCCCCTGGTGCGAGTATAGGGTTGTTCTTTATCACTGGAGACCCAGCGGTGTTAACGAGGTGATAAGACAACACCCCCTGCAGGTCCCAATGCACGGGATACATCGACGGCCCTTGCGGTAGAATGGCGTCGGAAATCACCGAGAGCCCAGCGTCTCCATCTGACAACGAAGGCTCCCAAAGTGCTTGGGAAACAGAGACATCTAGTGGAATGGAAAGCAACGACGAGGCGATAGCCGCGTCGGCCTCAAATGAAAAAACCAGGAAAAAACCATGCACCAAATCGCCAACCCAGAAAACTGTACCACACTCATCAAAGGACTGGCCACCACTAGTGAACAGGAAAAGGCCAATGAACTGGAAACAAACGCAGCAGAAACAGACAGCTCCCACGGCAACCGAAACAGCAAACCGTTTCACAGGACTCGTTGTTGACCAACCAGGAAACATTGAGGATGAAATCAACAGTTCCAGACACAATGAAGAACAAACCGAGACAAGCCCTGCTCCGCCCAAGGAGAGGCTTCCACCAATCGTAGTAGCTACACCTATGAACTACGCACAGGTGGTCAAGAGATTAGCCAACATGATGTGCAAAACCCCGAGGGCCCACTCACGCGATGGAACCACAAGTTTCTACGCAGAAAACAGGAATGATTACAAAGTGATGGAAAGCTACTTTAAGAGAATCCAGCTACCACACTTCTCCCACCAACTCCCAGGCGACAAACCCCTACAAGTTGTGGTAAAAGGTCTCCCCCGCGAAGTGACCGTGGAAGACATAACTGAGGACCTAACCCTGAAAGGCTATGAGGTCAAATCAACATACCAGTTCCAAAAAAAGGATAAATTAACAATTGAAACTCACACCCATGCCCATCTACTCAGTAACACTGGAACCAAAGGCCAAATCTGATGAGATCTACAATGAGAGATATATACTACACACCAAAGTCCAGATCGAAAGGTACAAACACGGTAATGGGCCTCCCCAATGTGCCAAATGTCAAAGGCTAGGCCACACACGTAATTACTGCCACCTGCCACCCAGATGCGTAAAATGCGCTGGGCCGCATGAAACCAAAGACTGCAAAATAACAAGAGACCAGCCAGCAAAATGTGCCAACTGTAACGGGGAGCACCCAGCGTCCTACCGCGGGTGTGACACGTACCAAAAAGCCTTGAAACCAATCAGGCCACCCAAGAATGATGGGAAAGAAGACCACGCCAACAGCGACAAAAAGCAGAAAAACTCCCGTGAACAAACACAGGAGTCTGGAAAAAATGACAAGAAAGGGAAACCCACCGATAAACAGCCCAAATCAGCCCACGAAAAGATTCAAAAGGATCCAGAACCAACAAGCCCACGCAGCAGTCCCCAGAGACCGGAAAGGGGAAGCACGAAGCAGCACACAGCAAGGAGAGCAGTAGCCACACGGACAACACAGGAATCAAAGAGAAAGAAAATACAACCGCAGAATGCGACGATCCTCCACCCGAAAGGAGGCACAGGAAGAAACATTGCAGACACAAGGAAAACACAGATACAAACCAGAAAAGCCATGACGGAAAAAGATGATGAAAATCATGGAGAAAAATAAACAAAGCAAAGGGAGACACGGAAAAACTTTTCGCCCTCATGAAAGGTGTGCTGTCGATACTTAAATAAATGGCGGGCCACCAGGTACGTCAAGCAGACCTCAATGCAGTGATATGGAACGCCAACAACGTAAAAAACAAAAAAGTAGAACTCAAAGACTTTACACGGCGCAACAAGCTTGATGTAGTGCTCCTGACGGAAACCTTCTTAAAGCCTACTGACAAACTAACCATCTCCGGCTATCAAGTCTACCGGAATGATAGGATAGGCCAACCTGGTGGAGGAACGGCGATACTGATCAGGAAAAAGTTAGCACACCAGCATATTCAGACACCGACCCTAATCAGCATGGAGGCCACAGCTATACGGATCCACACCAACGAGGGTCACATTGTACTCGCAGCAACCTACCTCTCCCCGAACAGGGCCCTACATGAAGCCGATCTTGACGCGCTGATGGCGACGGGAAGAAAGGTTATTATCGGCGGGGACTTAAACTCGAAACACAACTCATGGAACTCGAGAACAAACAACGCAAAAGGGGAACGGCTTCTAGAGCTAACCGGGAGAAGGAACCTACATGTCCTAGGTCCCAAAGGAGCCACCCACATCCCGCACGACAGACGCCGACGTGGCGACGTCCTCGATGTGGTCGTCGTCAAGGACATCGCCCGAAGAATAAAGCTGCAGACAATAAACGACATGTCCTCGGATCACCAGCCGGTCACCATCAAACTAAAGAACTGGATCCTACCCTACACTGCAGAAAAGAAAACCAAAGAAACGGATTGGGATCGCTACACAAGAACCGTCCACAACAGAATAAGGACAAATTTCAATGTACAAACCACAGACAGGATTGACCAGGCAATCATCCACTTCGATAGAGTGGTGACAGCCGCTGACAAGTCCTCATCCATAACTACAGCACATAGACCAGCAGCAAATACAGATCTCCCACCCGAAATCGAAAACATACGCCACCTCAAGAACATCTCTAGAAAGCTGTGGCAACGCTTCCGGGATCCTAGGGACAAACGTCGCTACAAGCAATTGACCCTGGAACTGAGACAACGACTGCACGAACTAAACACAGAACAATGGGAATCCAAGATGGCGCACCTCACCCTGCAAAACAGAGACGCATGGCAGTTGGTACGGGCCCTCAAGGAACCAAGGGACCCAAACACAGCCATAAACGGACCCGACGGACCAGCCTTCCTACCAATGGCTAAGGCAGAGATTCTGGCTGAACACTTTGCTGCACAGCACACTGAGGTTGAATATAATCTAACTAGGGCAGAATCACTGACGGCGGAGAACATCAAAGAGACGGCTGAAGCAATATTATCCGCTCCACCCGAGGACGAACCTGAGCTCGCCACACCTGGGGAAGTACGAGCAATAATCCGGAAACTCAACACAAACAAGTCACCAGGCGCAGACAAAATTAGTAACATGCACCTAAAGAAACTACCAACAAAGGGCCTAGTCTTGCTAACAAGAATATACAACGCAGTGCATGCTCCGTCGCTACTTCCCCAATAAATGGAAAATCGCCAGGATCACGGCCATCCCAAAACGCGGGAAGGACCAGAGACTTCCGGCAAACTACAGGCCTATTAGCCTACTCCCCTCCGCCTCTAAGGTATTTGAACGGCTAATTCTAAAGAGAATAAACACCAGCCTAGAGGCGGAAAAGACCATACGTAAGGAACAATTCGGGTTCCAAAGCCGTGTCGGTAGCACCAGTCAACTTGTCCGATTAACTGAAGACGTGTCCAGGGGATATAATATGAGTGGCTCGACGGCCGCTGTGTTCTTGGACATTGAAAAGGCATATGACAAGGTGTGGCACGCCAACCTGATAACAAAGCTAAGAACACAGACGACCGTCCGCCATTGCTACGTTCAGTTAATCGGGAGCTACCTAAGCGACCGAAGATTCTTCGTCTCCATTGACGGCCAACGATCTGACACCTACCCAATCCCGGTAGGAATCCCACAGGGATCACCCCTGGCGCCTGTTCTCTTCAACGAGTACGTCAACGACGCACCGGTGGCGCCAAGGGTAAAAATTGCGCAATTCGCGGATGATACTACCCTGTACACAACAGGATGCAAACACGAAGTCAACATAAACCGCCTGCAAAAGAGCCTCGACCTTATGGAAAAATGGTGCAGAATAAACAAAATAAAGGTAAACCCTTCAAAATGTGCAGCGGTGTACTTCACAAAAAAAAGACCATCACTCAATAAAAGACTAAAAATCATGGGAAAAGAAGTGGAATGGAAAAAAGAAACCAAATACCTTGGTATCACTCTAGACGCAAAACTCCTCTTCCGGACCCATATCTTGGAAAGGAGGAGACAGGGCTTAGCCATCATTCGACACCTCTTTCCAGTACTCCACAGCTCAGAACTTTCATTATCTACTAAACTACGTATATATAAATCTGTGATCCGCCCTTTCATCCTTTATGGATGCCAGGTGTGGGGAACAGCAGCAAATAGTAACATCCTCCACTTACAGAGAGTCCAAAATAGGTGTCTGAGGACTATCCTCCGTGCATCCAGATACACATCGACAATGTCCATCCACAACCAAACAAATATCGAAACCATCCGCACAGAAATTTTCCAACAAACAGAGAAGTTCTACAACAGAATCGAGAAATTCAGAGAAACCGACGAGAGGCTCCGTACCCTTGGCACAACAATGCCAAGGCACTGGCACTCCCATCGAGTACCACTGAGTATAATATATCAGCCAGAGTAGAACTGATATGATATAAGAAAACTGTAGGGGTTTTTCACATAAGGTCGTCCTAGACGACCATAGCCATGTTTTCCCCTCAAAGCGCAAATAAAAAGAGTCCCCAAAACCAACCTTATCCAAATACAAGTGACACTTAGCAGTAGAGCTACCTAGGTAGCGGGACATGCACAAACAAGCCGTTGAGGCAGCGACACACACACAAAAAAAAAGCGTGTCTCCTGCTGGGCACTCCTCGGCGCCGTGGCAGCTTTGGAGCGATGTTTCGCCCTAAGCTGCTTCTTCATTTCACAGCCAGAGAAGCAGGCTGCATGGTTAAGTCCGCAGTTACAGCAAACTGCCTCCTCTCTGGCTGTGGTACATTCAGTCGCACGATGATCAGCCCCACTTCTGGTGCATCTGCGCTGGTTTAGGCAGTCCCTCGCCTCGTGCCCATGGAGCTGGCAGTTGAAGCATTGACGGAGCTCGGGAGGAGAGGGCTTCTTCTTGTTGGCCCTCTTAACCCTCGCTCTCGGCTGTGCCTCAATAGCTGCAGGCGCAGGGACCGGTTGGTTCGGCAGGCTGGGCTGCTCCACGGTGCAGCTGACGCCCATGTCGCTCAACATGGCGGCGGCTCTCGTCATGTCCGAGGGGCAAGAGGCTAGGATGGAGATGCCTCCTTCAGCCGGCCAACAGAACAGCGGCAACTCTGTAGCCAGCAGAAGCTGAACATACAGGCTGCCACAGTTCCCGTCATATGGCACCACCAATGGCTGGACTGGTCCCTCCTCAGTGGCTGGTAGTGCCTCCCCTTCCTTCTGGGATGGCGTGGGCGACGTTGGGGTGTCATGAAGTACCTCCTCGTCGTCCCTGGCGGGGCTGGTTGGCGTGGGAGGCTCAGCAGCTTGGAGGCCAGGTGCCTCCTTCTCCGGAGCCGGCAGCCCATCTGAGGTGGCGGGAATCTTGCTTCCAGCAATCTGCCAGTCCTCCGTCGCTGTCGTTTGCTGTCTTCTGCGCTGCCGCTTCAGTTTCCCGTTTAGCTTGCGGAAAAACTTTTTCGCGCAGAAGTCCTTGTCGAAGACCAGCGGCATTGATGCTAGGGCCGCCGGGCGCTTTAGTCCTTTGGCCTCAGCATCGTCATGGATGAATTGCCTAGGCATTAGTCATCTGGGAATGCTTTGGTCCCAGAGTGCGGGGAAGTTCTTGCGGGTAACGCATCTCCTTCCAGATGTTATGGTTGTCATTTTTATTTGTCTGTCATTGTGGGATTTGCCAGATCCTGTTGATTAGCGTTCATTGGAAGTGTTTTCCGGCTGTCACTGCGCAAGATCTTGTGGGGCGTCCTCGTCCCTTGCCAGTTTGACTGGTCATCTTGTGGTAGCTTTATATTGCACATGAGTGCCCAGCTGTTGAATCAGCGGATTAGTGTGTTGGGGGCATTGTGTGTAGAGCGTTTTTGCTGTTTTTTTGAAGCGTTCTTTCAGTAATGGTAAGCCGCTTATTTGATGGAGCAGCGCTATTGGGGTGTCTATAGGTAGCTTGTAGGCGTACCTTATTGCCCGGTTTTGAACACGCTGAAGGGGTTTGATGTTGCTGGGAGCAGCATTGCCCCACACCGTAGCAGCATATTCGAGGATAGGCCTAATAGTAGCTGTGTAGAGGGTGATGGCAGTCCGTGGATGAAGAGGCGAGGCCGGGTTGAGAATTGGATAGAGTTGTCGCATCCTGCCCATTGCTTTTGTATGTATACTCTTGATATGTTCTTTCCAGGTCAGCCTTTTATCTAAGGTGACACCTAGATAACGAGCAGTGGTGGACCATTTTATGTCTTCGCCACGTATCTTGATATTGTTAAGGGGCGGGACCTTTCTTCTGGTAATTATTATAGCCTGGCTCTTAACTGCATTAAATGCTAGACGCCATTTCTTCGCCCATAATTCAATTTGGTCGCATCCTCTTTGGAGCTTGGTCACGGTGTGTGTTGCCCTGATACTCTTGGTATATAGGGCAGTATCATCGGCGTAGAATGCACTCAGTGTCTGGTCTGTCCTAGGTATATCAGCCGTATAGAGGTTGTAGAGGACAGGTCCGAGAACGGAACCCTGCGGGACACCGGCTTTAATTGTTTTAATAGAGGAGATTGCATCTTCCGTGATAACGCGGAAAGTGCGTCCGGCCAAGTAGTTTTTGATGAGTCTAACGTGAGACAGGGGAAACCTCTGCAGTATTAGCTTGTAAAGTAGGCCCTCGTGCCAGACCGAATCAAACGCACGGCTTCGTCAAGTAGGACTGCTCCGAAGTATTATTTCTTCTCAAGGGCACTCATTGCATATTCCACAAGTCGAAGTAGTTGCTGCGGGGTTGAATGTTGATTTCTGAAGCCGAACTGTTCATTAGGGAGAAGTCTCGCAGAGTTAATATGTTGGAGTAGCCGTTTGAGGTAAACTTTTTCAAAAATTTTGGATAGAGTCGGTAGGAGGCTGATCGGTCTCTATGATTTTGGTGATCTTTTGTCTTTACCTGGTTTTGGTACCGGAACAATTTCAGCATGCTTCCATATTTTTGGAAATTCACCAGTGCGCAAGATATTGTTGAATGTTAGTGTGATGTAGGTGATTACTTGAGGCGGTAGATGACGGAGAAGTAGTCCACCTATTTGGTCGTGGCCAGCGGCTTTGTTGGTGGCAACGCGTCGTAGCAGGTTAGTTACCTCTTCTTCAGTGGTGGGTTCGATGATATCTTCATTGTGAGCTGTGGCATTTAGATGGTGTTCAAGCTCCTGATTGACTAGTTGTATGTGATTATCATCGCGGGGATCTTCTATTGGGCAAAAGTTTTCTTCAAATGCCTCAGCTAGCGCGTCCGCTTTGGCTACTGGTTCAGCGACAATGTTATTTCTGATAGTAAGCGGTGGCATTCTTTTTCTTTGTTGTAGCATGCGCTTAGTGGTAGTCCAGATTGATCTGTCCTCGATTGAGAGAGTGGCAACCAGGCCTTCCCAGTCGCGCACCCGATGTTTGCTGACCTCAGCCTTGATTTCTCGTTGTAAACGATTAACTGTTCTTTTTGTAACCGGATCTCTCGTAATTTGCCATTCCCGCATGAGCTGGTTTTTTAATGTTATGGTGTGGCGGATGTTTGGTGGCAGTTGTTTGGATCGCTCTGGCTGAGTCTTAGATGGTGGAGTAGCATGATTTGCGGCAGCATTTATGAGGTCAGTAAGGGCAGTTATCGCAGCGCATGGTCCGGCTTCGTTAGGTGGCGGGATGTTGGTGATGTGCTCATTTAGGAATGTCTGGTAAGCAGTCCAGTTTGTGCGCCTCAGATCTCTGTGTCTGTTCTTCCGTAGAGGAGCTCCTACCGCCAGGTAGAAGATAACTGGAACATGGTCGGATAAGAGGGCTGTCTTAGTGGTTACTGCTATGTTGTGCTGTAGACCCTTGGTGATCCCGATGTCTAGTGTATCAGCGTAGGCTCTTCCTTTAAAGAACGTAGGTTCCGTTGGGCCCCAGGCCACTGCATCGTTTCTTTCTATTACACGTAGGAGGCGCCGGCCATTGGTGTTAGTTAGCCTTGAATTCCAAGCTGTGTGCTTGGCGTTGAGGTCGCCTGCTATCATTATATTGCCGGGCAGTCTTAATAGTGATTCCCACTCCGCCTCGTTTACATATCCATGAGGGGGTCTGTAGGCAGAGACAAGAAGCATTTTACCCACTGATGTTTCCATTGAAATGCCTGTGGTTTCTATTGTCGAAAGTGGAGGTAGAGCGATTTGATGGTGTTTAATGGCGTTTCTAACGTAAATGGCTGTACCGCCACCAGCTGTCAACCTGTCGGAGCGGTAACAGGCGTAATTCGGTGCAGCAGCTTTTATGCCAGGTTTGAGGTGAGTTTCATTGACCAGACATATATCTATTTGTTCATCTCGGAGAAACTCCCTGAATTCGCCTAATTGCCTACACAGGCCGTTGGCGTTCCATGTACAGATAACTAAATCATCTATTTTAGTTGCCATTATTATTAGATGGGGTGCCGTTATATGCGGTTTGGACCGCTGTCTGTACTGCGTCAGCTATCTGTCGCGGAATGTCTAGGATTGTGGCATTCATGGCACGAATGTCTGCAAGCATGGCATTCATGGTGTTCATGGTTTGTAGCATCATTTGTAACACGTTTTGCAGCATTACGTTGTCCATCTGGTGTTGTTGTTGGTGGTGATGATGTTGCTGCAGCTGTGATTCATCGCTTTGAGTGTGGGATGGTACATCTGTTTCGTTGGTTCCATTGATGTTATTATTGGATGCGGTAGCGTCGGGGTCGGTTTGGTGCCTTCCAGATAATGCTGCCGCATAGTTGGAGCGCTTTGCCTGCTGAGGAGCGGGGTGATGAGGTACCGGTTGTAGGTCAGCATCTGCGCCTATTGCTGGAGCTGGGGTTTCTGCTTCCTCTCCCTTCCTCTTCTTCTTCCTCAGAGCAGCTTGTGCAGCATTATGCTGCTTTTGCCGTTCTGTGTATCTGCTAAATGCAGGGCACTTTCGGTAGCTTGCTACGTGAGAGCCACTGCAGTTAGCGCATTTTGGTGGGTGTTCACCTTTTTTGGTGGCACATTCGCTTGAGGCATGATCTCCGGCACACTTTACGCACTTAGGAGGCATGCCACAATGCCTCGAGACATGTCCAACGGCCTGGCATTTGAAGCATTGAGGCGGGCCCCTGGTGCTTCTAAGTTTCTCTACGGTAATTTTCAGGGCGCATAATGAGGTGAGCTTATATATGGCCCTGTTCTCCAGAGTGTCACGGAGGACAATCAGGTAAAGTGGAACCTCCTGATTAGTTTTTGGAGAGCGGAGGCGAACAACTGTTCTAGGTATAATGTTGCAGTCTTCCAGTTCCTCTTTGATGTTGTCCGGGTGCATGTTGAAGGGCATGCCTCTCAAGACAACCTTTATTGTCTTGTCAGGTTCAGTGGGAAATGTATAATAAGGTATTCCTTTACTCGAGATGAGGTTAGTCACTTCAATGTAGCCTTCTGTTGATTTGGTGGTAACTTTGTATAGGTCTCTGCCAGCTGGTTTGACTTCAAAAGCCGATTTAAGTGTATTCTTGAGGAGGCTGTATAATGAACGGTAGTCTTCTTTATATTGGATTATGACAGGAGCCGGAGAGTTTTGTTTTATTGGTGCAGGCTCTGCCATTTCTTCATCAGCTGGGAGCATCTCAAATTGATTTGATGTCGTCAGTTTGGGTGATGGAATATTTAATTTTGCAGCCGGAGCCGTGCGCTGTGGCTGGATGAATCCTTCTTCATCGATTATTCTTTTCCCTTGGCGACGATGTGTCATTTGAGTCTTACTCTTCAAACAAGCTGCATTGTTGAAAAGCTTTGATGGGCCAGCTTTTACTGCAACAGTAGTGGCACGCTTTTTCAGAAACTCCTCCTTCTCAGCAGAGGAAGCAGCAGTTCTCTTCCTCGAAGAGGGAGTAGCAGAAGTGTCCATCTCTTGGTATTCTTCAGGTCGTGCATCAGATGATGCATAGGTGTTCTGATCATCTTGGTCAGGATCAAGGAAAGGTTCCGTGGTCACAACATTGGCCGCGGGAAGCACAGCCGTGATGGTCTCAGGATGCTCGATCGGTGAGGGAGATCGCGGAGAGTCTTGATAGATGTCAGGCGCCGACATCCTTCCTCTTCTTGAGTCACTCATGGATGCCATGTCACCAGTCTCTGCCTTTCCATTGTTGGCAGTGTTTATTGGAGGTTTGTCCTAGGACATTTTCTCCTATTAACAATGGTTTTATCTTTCACTTCTCGTATGGTGGGTCTTCATGATGGTGAGTTTATAGGAGGAGGTTCAGAGGTCGTTTATGTCGGCCAATAGTAGGGTCATATTGTCCGATGTTACGTACCACTGGGTTGTTTGTCTTTATGGTGTTTTTATAGAAGTTCCTTGCAATTTATCGAAATCTGTCAATGAGTATAGGCAGTAATGTCGCCTCGTGTAGAGGGTCGGTTGGAAACCTGCTCGGAAGGTGCAGAGCTCTTTTTAATGCTCTGTTCTGGATGACTTGGAGCCTTTGTATGTGGTAATTAGCAGCGTATGCCCACACTGGGCTGGCATATTCAATTATTGGTCTGATAAGGGCTGTGTAGACTCTAACTCCTGCGGGCGGCGGAAGGAGACTGTTTTTGTTTAACAAAGGGTATAATTCTTGTAGTCTTGCGTTTGCCCGTCGACGAACGTCCTCAATGTGGGGGCCCCAAGTGAGTCTCCTGTCAAGCTTGACGCCCAGGTAGCGAGCGGTCGTCGACCAGGCGATGTCATTTCCATCCAACTGTAGATTAGGCTCTGGTATTGCCTGGAACCGGGTGTCAAGTCTACGCGTTAGCATTATAGCCTGGGTTTTTGTCGCGTTAATCTCGATTCTCCATCGTCCTCGCCCAGGATAGAGTTTTCTGCATTACCTCTTGGAGGCGTCTAGTGGCAATAGCTCTGCTGCGACTGTAGGTGAAGTATGCCGTGTCATCCGCATACGTCGCGACCTCCACCCCAGGATTGTTAGGTACATCGGCCGTGTAGAGCGAGTACAGAACAGGTCCAAGGACGGAGCCTTGCGGGACTCCAGCCCTGATCTGTCTGCTGGTAGAGAATGCTTTGTCTACGCGAACACTGAAGGAACGGTCGGTGAGGTAGCTTTTTAGAAGTTTAACATAGGGCCCTGGGAACCCCTGCTCATACAGCTTGAGTAAAAGTCCCGAATGCCACACGGAGTCAAATGCACGGGATATGTCAAGCATTACCAGTCCGCAGTACTCTTTGAAATTGAAGGCTCTAGTCGCCATTTCTACAACCCTCATGAGTTGCTGCGTGGTAGAGTGACCTATTCTAAAACCCAACTGATGATCGGGGATGATGTTGTTGTCTTCAATGTGCGTATACAGTCGCCGAAGGAGTAACTTCTCGAAGACTTTACTAATGGCCGGTAGTAAGCTGATGGGCCTGTAGTGTTGGGGGAAGTGGGGATCTTTGCCACTCTTATGCACCCCAACTACCACTGCGTGTTTCCAGCTGCGAGGGTATACTTGATGCCTTAATATTTTGTTGAAAATTTCTGTAAGGTACTTGATGGCACTAGGTGGGAGTTTCCTGATCAGGAGATTTATGATTTTGTCGCGACCCGGGGCTTTCCGTGGAGGAAGCTTGGATATGCAACTTGTGACTTCCTCCGGAGTAATGGGGTCGATTTCGTAATCATCTTCAGCATTTAGGTAAGTTTGCAATCGGCGGCGCACTTCTGCCAGGTGTTGGTAGTTCACATCTTTTTGGGATGGTCGGAAATTCTTCTCAAAAGTATCTGCTAGAGTATAAGCTTTCTCCTCCGGGCTGTAAGCTAATCCCCTTTCTCCATGGAGTGGTGGGAGTCGGCGTTTACGCCTTGTGAATTTCCGAGTGTGCATCCATAGACTTCCGTCGTCTGTGTCGAGCATCGAAACTCGTGCACTCCACTGTCGGTTTCTATGTTGTAACAGAGAGGCTTTGATTTCTCTTTGTAGGCGATTCAGTAGACGTTTCGTGGCTGGGATTCTTGTTTGCCTCCATTCTTTTGCAACCCTATTTTTGTGGCGGATTTGGGCCAAAAGTTGCGGAGGTAACTGTAGAGAGAGTAGCGGCTTGGAGGTCTTTAGTGGCGTCGTGGCTGCAGATATGTTGTTCACAGCAATTTCAAATTTTTGCACGGCTTCGTCAATGTTGCCTATGTCCCTTATATCGTTGAATTCGGCTTGAAGTAATTCTTGGTATAGTCTCCAATTTGTTCTTTGAAAATCCGGCTTGGTTCTTCCATATACTGCCATGGTCCGATGTCGATCTCAACCATGACCGGGCAGTGGTCTGATGACAGCCGATTAATTGATGAGGCTGCCATGAAGCCATGAATGTTCTTTTGTAATTACTATGTCAAGAACATCTGGTCTGCCACCATTGTGTGGGTAAAATGTGGGCTCTTCTGGCCCTACCACACACCAAATTGTGTCTGTTAGTCAATCGTCGCAGTAAGGTTCCCGCCTGGTTTGCAACTCTACTGTTCCAGTCAGTGTGCTTAGCATTTAAATCACCACCGACTAGTAGTTTACCCCGAATGGAAGTCAGAGCCGTGATGTCCGCTTCTACTGGGTTTCTGCGCGGTGGTCGGTACGCTGAGGACTATGGTTAGTGGACCGCTGGCTGTGTCCACTTTGATACCCACAGCTTCTATTTGTTGCATGGCTGGCACGACAATTCCTGATGAGGGATGGTTCTTTTAATATAGATTGCGACTCCGCCTGCAGCGAGTGCCATGTCACCAGTCTCTGCCTTTCCATTGTTGGCAGTGTTCAGTGGAGTTTTGTCCTGGGAACATTTTCTCCTATTAACAAAGATTTTTCGTATGCTTCACGTATGGTGGTTCTTCATGATGGTGAGTCTAGTAGAGTAGATTTAGAGGACGTTTGTGTCGGCCAATAGTAGGGTCATATTGTCCGATGTTACGTACCACTGGGTTGTTTGTCTTATGGAGTTTTTATAAAAATTTCTTGCGATTTGTCGAAATCTCTCTTTAAGTTTAGGCATTAAGTCGCCTCATGTAGAGGGTTGGTTGGAAACCTGCTCGGAAGGTGCAGAGCTCTTTTTAATGCTCTGTTCTGAATGAATTGGAGCCTTTGTATATGATAGTCAGCTGCGTATGCCCACACTGGGCTGGCATATTCGATTATTGGTCTGATGAGGGCTTGTATAGACTCTGACTCCTGCGGGCGGTGGAAGGAGACTGTTTTTGTTTAACAAGGGGTATAATTCTTGTAGGACTAGCGCTTGCCCGTCGACGTACGTCCTCAATTGTGAGGGCCCCACGTGAGTCTCCTGTCAAGCGTGACGCCCAGGTAGCGAGCGGTCGACGACCAGGCGATGTCATTTCCATCCAACTGTAGTTTAGGCGGTGGTATTGCCTGGAACCGGGTGTCAAGTCTACGCGTTAGCATTATGGCCTGTGTCTTTGTCGCGTTAATTTCGATTCTCCATCGCCTAGCCCAGGATAAAGTTTTCTGCAATACCTCTTGGAGGCGCCTAGTGGCAATAACTCCTACTGCGACTGTAGGTGAAGTATGCCGTGTCATCCGCGTACGTCGCGACCTCAACCCCAGGGTTGTTAGGAACATCGGCAGTGTAGAGCTAGTACAGGACAGGTCCAAGGACGGAGCCTTGCGGGACCCCAGCCCTGATCTGTCTGCTGGTGGAGAATGCTTTATCTACGCGAACACTGAAGGAACGGTCGGAGAGGTAGCTTTTTAGAAGTTTAACATAAGGCCCTGGGAAACCCCTGCTCATATAACTTGAGTAATAGTCCGAGTGCCACACAGAGTCAAATGCACGGGATATGTCAAGCATTACCAGTCCGCAGTACTCTTTAAAATTGAAGGCTCTAGTCGCCATTTTCTACAACCCTCATGAGTTGCTGCGTGGTAGAATGACTCTTTCTAAACCCAACTGATGATCAGGGATGATGTTGTTTGTCTTCAATGTGCGTGTACAGTCGCCGAAGCAATAACTTCTCGAGACTTTACTGATAGCCGGTAGTAAGCTGATGGGCCTGTAGTGTTGTGGGAAGTGTGGGTCTTTGCCACTCTTATGCAACCCCAACTACACCCGCGTGTTTCCAGCTGTGAGGGTATACTTGATGCCTTAATATTTTGTTGAAGATTTCTGTAAGGTACTTGATGGCCCCAGGTGGGAGTTTCCTGATCAGGAGATTTATAATTTTGTCACGACCCGGGGCTTTCCGAGGAGGAAGTTTGGATATGCAACTTGCAACTTCCTCCGGAGTGATGGGGTCGATTTCGTAATCGTCTTCGGCATTTAGGTAGGTTTGCAATCGGCGGCGCACTTCTGCCAGGTGTTGGTAATTCACATCTTTTTGGGATGGGCGGAAATTCTTCTCGAAAGTATCAGCTAATGCATTAGCTTTCTCCTCCGGGCTGTAGGCTATTCCCTTTCTCCATGGAGTGGTGGGAGTCGGCGTTTTCGTTTAGTGAATTTCCGAGTGTGCAGCCATAGACTTCCGTCGTCTGTATCCAACATCGAGACTCGTGCACTCCACTGTCGGTTTCTATGTTGTAACAGAGATACTTTGATTTCTCTTTGTAGGCGATTTAGTAAACGTTTCGTGGCTGGGATTCTTGTTTGCCTCCATTCTTTTGCAACCCTATTTTTGTGGCGGATTTGGGCCAAGAGTTGGGGGGTAGCTGTAGGAAGAGTAGCGGCTTAGAGGTCTTCAGTGGCGTCGCGGCTGCAGATGTGTTATTCACAGCAATTTCAAATTTTTGTACTGCATCGTCGATGTTACCTATGTCCCTGATATCATTGAATTCGGTTTGAAGTAGTTCTTGGTACAGTCTCCAGTTTGTTCTTTGAAAATCTGGCTTGGTTTCTTCCATAATTGCCATGGTCCGATGTCGATCTCAACCATGACCGGGCAGTGGTCTGATGACAGCCGATTAATTGCTGAGGCTGCCATGAAGCCTTGAATATTCTTTGTAATTATTATGTCAAGAACATCTGGTCTGCCACCATTGTGTGGGTAAAATGTGGGCTCTTCTGGCCCAACCACACACAAATTGTGTCTATTAGTCAATCGTCGCAGTGAGATTCCCGCCTGGTTTGCAACTCTACTGTTCCAGTCGGTATGCTTTGCATTTAAATCGCCTCCGACTAGTAATTTACCCCGAATGGAAGTAAGAGCCGTGAGGTCCGCTTCGAATGGGAATCCGCGTGGGCGCCGGTATGCTGAGACTATGGTTAGTGGACCGCTGTC
>JARYHS010009725.1:0-36902 GCA_031002005.1 Vandiemenella viatica | reverse complement strand
GACTTAGAAATGGTAAGTGGAAGGGAAGAGGGGAACAACAAATTATCAATTGATTTTAGACATTAGTGATTATGAAAGATTTTATTTTTAGGTAGGAGAGTAAGGGACTGGAAAAAATTACCTTTGGACTTGTACCTCACAGTGCGAAGGATTTTAAGGTAAAAATAACAATTAGGTATGTA
The DNA here is from genome assembly GCA_031002005.1 of Vandiemenella viatica. Classification (NCBI taxonomy): domain Eukaryota; kingdom Metazoa; phylum Arthropoda; class Insecta; order Orthoptera; family Morabidae; genus Vandiemenella; species Vandiemenella viatica. The sequence goes on along the minus strand of JARYHS010009725.1, from coordinate 36,720 downwards.
GGGAAATTGACATCAGTGCATTAGCTCCATCACATTTAATAATGTCCTTTCTTGCCACTAGTTGTATGCTATCACACACCGTCTGAATAGGAGACATAGATGTATAAACTGTTAGCAAATCTTGCATTTTAAAATGGTAGCAACAATAACAATAGTTGAAATTTATTATTACAGTAAAGTTATCATCCTAAATATAATTTCTCTAATCATCTACTTACATCCATGCATGTATATGCTTTTAATTAATTCGCTGATTGCATAATTTGGTTTATTGACATTTTTCAGATATCTTCCAATAAATATTATATATTAGAGATGACAGAAAATGAAATTTATTAAAGATTTTATCAATACCCTACTAAATTACTTTTTAGAACTAATGATTCAGAGGCATTTTTTTAATATGTTAACTGTTACCAGTAAGTGTATTGTTTGGTATATGTCAGAATGTTTATGTATATATTCTAATTATGACACTGGTTCCCATGTGCCTATCATTTGGGATTTGTGGGAAAATATTAGTAATTACTTTAATATTTTCCTGTAGACTATCTCAACAACAGTTCAGATTTTTTTTTTTTATTTCTCATTTCTTTTCCTACAGAATTTGTTTTTTTTTCTTGGTATGTAGCAAATTTTCAACATATTGCTTTATTAATGGCTAATATTGAAAGCAACATTTGAAATGGTTAACTACAATGGCACCTATATGTCCCCAACATCCTTAGGATTGTCTTTTTGGACTGAAACATCGTATACTCATTCCTTAGATTGTGTTGTTTAAGAAAGTTTACATCAGAGCCTTAAAAGAGATAGATATCTGAATTGTAGGTCTATGTACAAGTTATTATACAACATAATATTGTTACCTGTTGATGTTTAGTTGGTGTTTAATGTGAACTATGTTGCATAAATTGATATAATCCCTGGACCGAGAACATGTATAAAGTAATTAGCAAACATTTCAAAATAGGCAGTCTCCATTGTAAACTGTGAAGAGATTTGCTGTGATATCAAAACAGCAACCAGAATTGATGTATCAGATACATCAACTTAGTGACCAATGCTTGCTGAACATTACATCTTGCAGAATGTTTGGTGCACCATTACTTCAATGGTATACATTTCTTGGCTCTGTTGTACACTTGAATCTTGAATAACATAGCCCAAGGAATATCTGAATGTCTACAAAATTTCAGGTTCAAAGGACAACTGCTTCTACAGACATCTAGAGTATAGCTTAACCACTATGACCTTAGAAACAGAAACAATTTTCATGGAATTGTGTGATATTTACTTTATGACAAATACTGTATGCTGGAAATTTTAAGGTTGATATAAATTGATTGTGGGTTACAATACTCGTTATTAATTTGGTAAATTCATCATTTCATCTTTTTATTCTGATTAGTATCATGATGTTGTGTACAATCTTCTCGACCTCTCCACCGGGATAGCACATCAGTAAAAGTACGAGGTGATGTTTCAGAGCCTGCCTCTAGCTCCATCTTCCGGTGAAGTGTCGGATATGGGAAGAGTCCCCACTTATAAGGCCTTCGGTTGCTAGGTGACGTCAGTCACGTGCATCGGGGCCAATCAGTGCACAGACAATGGGGCAGGAAGCACCTGGTGGGGCGGCCGGATAGTGGGGCCGGAGGTGTGGTAGGGGTATGCGCAGTGGAAGGGAGTGACTGGAGGTGATAATCTTGCAGCTCCTTCCCTGCCCCATCGTCTGTTCACCGATTGGCCCCGACGCACGTGACTGACGTCACCTGGCAACTAAAGGCCTTATAAGCGGGGTCTCTTCCGAAATCCGACACTCCGCCAGATGCAGCCAGAGGCAGGCTCCAAAACGTCGCCTTGTACTTTTACTGACACGCTATCTCGATGGAAAGCTCGAGAAGATTTACGCAACTGACTCACTGAGAAAGCCTACAGTCTTTCATTAGTATCATCATGTTCACGTAAATTCCAATCAGCAGATATGCTTTCTTCTGTTATCGCCATATTATTGATAAATGTTTGATCTTTGTGTACTTTTTATAATTGAATTTATTTTTTAAACCTCAGTGAAAACATGGTCATATGGAAATAAAGTGAAGATTTGATTTGATTTCTTTTGTAGTATGAGAAAGAAAACCTATATTAATTATCCTTTTGAAAGATTAATAGTTTACTTGGAAAATTTTAATGTAGGTGATCTGAGATCAAAATTATCTTTATTAATCAAATGTGTAATAATTCTTGTTGCATATAACTTTTCAATAATCAAAATCTTCAGTTATGTTTATCTGGACAATCTTTTAAACTATTTTTATTTCTGGAAACTTTTGTTCTTTCACTCTCAGCTTTCAACATACTACTGAGAAAATACTGTCGTACATTTTTACAATGTTAAAAAATTCCACAGATATGTCCTTCCAATACACATACTATCTCTTTCAATTTCCTTGCTAAAAAGATTAAGTGTACAATCAACCTTTCTTGGTCTGAAGCCATATTGCTCCTTCTCAAGTCTACTTTTCATTTATTTATTTTTTCTTCTTGTCTTTCAATTTTAAATGTCTTTTCAAAGAAACTGCCCCTAGGCACTGAAAATATGACGGGGAAAAATAACCTGTCACGTCATTCATGTCAAAATCACAATTCAAAATATTTTGGATAATAACATCAGTCATGTAGGAGGTGAGACATATGGCATGGGGAAAAGTGTGACCACATCCCAACACACCACATGACTAAGGTTATTAACCGAAATATTGTGAATTTTGTTTTTTTACTTGTTCATCTCACTGTCCTGCTTTCACCTGTGGTAAGTGATGGGTTATTTTCCCCTGTCCTATCTTTTTTAAATGTCTTTTCTGGATGACATGAGAAGGTGATCCCTCTGTAGCTCTGGCATTTTCTTTTATCCACCTTAAATATTGTCGCTAAAATCCTTCTTTCCGCCTTCAGGGATCTTTTTCTCTTTACAATAGTCTTAGCACCCTGTAGTGTCACTGTATTCCCAGAGTGACTGGTGCTTTTATGTCCACTGGTATTTCATCCACAACTGGTGCTGTCCATCCCACATTTTGTTGACTTCTTTACACTTGCACTCTTTCATTTTCTTCACACCGTTTTAATCTTGTATCGTATGTGTTTGTCTTCCTTCAAATGATCTTAAGAGTATTCTTTCCCCTTCCTTTTTAAAATATCATTTTTATCCCCTAAATTTCTATTATCTATCATTCTTCCACTTTTTTTCATTTTATTTACCACTCTTGATCCCAGAAGTTTTTTTCCTTAACAATTGAGTTGGCTTACTTTTTTTGCCTTGAACCATTGCTTGTCTGTAGTTCCGCTGCCTTTCATCTGGAACTTCATAGTCATATTTCTCGAGTTTCTCTATATACAATTACTTTAACATATTATCTCAGCAATCTTGACCAAGGTGGTTTTTTTTTTTTTAACTCCTTTCATTTTTTGCTTATTTCCACTTTCTTTCTTGATATTCTATGGCTGGTGACCTAATCTCCTCTCTCAGCCACCATGGTCTTAGGCCTCAGGTTGTTTTATTTTGTTACCTTTTTCTCATATGTTTTTTATTAAATTAAATTATTCAGTATAGTACAGACATGTCAAAATTGTCTGTATGCTTTTGACCAGTCTGCACTATACTGAATAATTTTATGCATGTCTGTTTACATTATTCCGGTGATACTGCCATGACTATGGTGTGCTGTGTAATGTCCAAACATAGAACACTACAGTCGCAAATACACTATGGCAAAGCATTTCTTATATGAAACGATTTTGCAAATGTTCAGATAACATATCATTAGCAAATTTGCACCAGTGTCATAGGAGAAATATGAAACTAAGAAACATGGGTATGTATTAAACACAAAGCTGTATACATATTGTATTGTATACCACTGTCTTACAACTAAGATAAAACAAAACTTAGAGTACTAACTTCAACAAGTTCAAAATGATCTTAAAAGTTGGTCTATACTGTAGTTTATAAGTAGTAGTTCAAAATTTTCTTTTCCTTCAGAACTGATACACTGTACTTACTTTCCTTTTGATAAAACAGACAATCCAAATATCTTCATTGTGTAGAATCTTTACCTATCTAAGTGGTGGAACAAACTCAAAAACAAAACTGAGATTTGGAACATCTGAACATTCTGCATTTCACCCAACAAATCTGAACTGTTATCTTCACATCAGAAGTTCTACTTCAGGCTCTGAGATAATTCTACCTTCATTATTAGATGAACCCAAATATTATTCGTTGAAAAACATTTGAATAATCATTAAGATGAACAAAATAGTGTACAATCCCTTTTAACTCCTTATTCACTAGTTCTGAATTATGAGTGTACATACAAGTTTCTCCCATGTGAAGTTTCATTCACATTATCTTTCAACACAAAAATTACTATTCAACATAATTCAATTTCAGCTGATTTTTTAAGTTCTCATTGCTGACAATATAATCGCTTTGATGCTTTCGATTTGACTTGTTGAACATCTTTAATCCTCATTTGGCACGATCCTCCCTCTGTAAAATTTTTCTTTCCACTAATAATTATTTGAATGTTCCACCGTATGACTTCTTATTCTGATCGCTTGATATGGGATGATTTTCTTTATACATTTCGGGCATTTCACTGTCAAATATTAATCAGCTTTCAGAATGATGCACCAGGTATTGTTCCCAATATAATCAAATGTTATAATTATTGCACCTTGAAACGTTTCAGTGCTTCTTAATTTTATACAGTTGGGTGTGATACTAATACTTCAGAAAATTAAGTTCATAAATTATTTCTACAGTCACCTACTGATAATACATTTTAATTGTTTTGTACGTCAAATCATATACCACAATCATAGAAAATCCATCTTCTTTTGTGTGTGTGTGTGGAGGATCTCTTTATTCTTTAGCAGAGAAATCTGTCTCCCTTACATGTATCAGCAAAACTTGCACTTTTTAAAACAATACAATAATGTCCATGTGAACAATGAAAGAATTTAAATTTTCTTTTCCAAGAACACACTTCCCTAATTTTCACCAATACATATTCACGAAACAAACTGTTACAGCTTTAGTGAAACGCATAGGCAGAAGAATCCTTCAGGTAAAATTTTCGAACCAATTCAAGGTCACCGGGCTGATACCTGACCAATAGGTAATTATCAAAAGGGGCCATTGCATGCCAAACATAACTGTTAAGATTCTTCCATTCTTTGTGTAGAACAATGGAAACAAACTGTTTTCTTGCTTTTGCGGCAATAATACCATGTGATCCTTCTTTAACAAACATTATTTTATTATGTCTGCTCCACATAATTTTTTGAGAAGTTTATTTCACCCTCCTGTCGCTACAAATGGTTTGGCACTGTTTGTAACCACAAGAAACTTTCCTGTAATTGCATATAAGTTTTCTTTCATCTTTACAGTCCATGCAATGTTTTGCACTATGTAAGTTAAAGATATCAGTTGGGATTGCCTCATAACATGATTTAAAATATTTATTCATGGCATTCTTTCCAAATAATGACCAAAAATACCATACTTATGACACTAACAAATTGCTTCTGTTTGACCTTATCATTCCATTCATGTGACAGACACATATCACGCAACAGAATCATGCTAATCTGATTAGATGGAATGAGAGTCTGATCCGGGTCTGTCTCATAGCTTGCAATCTGTTTATTGCATTTTGTGGCCAAAGAATCTTGTTTAGCTTCTAGTGATGAAAGCCTTGTATTTATGTCAAATTTTGAAGCTATTTGTTTGCTAATCTGATGTGAATGCTGTTGCGATATCACAACATCTAATTTTAAGTTCAATTTCTGGAACATTTGCAACAGCAAGTTCTATGTCACAACCACAGGCATTTTTGGCCTATCCATTATGTTGGTATCCATTTGGTCCATTGGTATGTTTGGGCTACAAAAAAAATTAAACCATTTCCTGACGCAACTGGATTTTCATGCAACCAATTTGGACATAGATGACTGAATACCGGAATTCATCATTCTGAAGAAATATCATCATAAAAGGGGGGGGGGGGGTGACATCACCAAAGTAATTAACGTGTGTGGGTATAAATATTAATAGAATATCAATTTTTATAATGGTTAATGACATACTAATGCAATTGAATTTTATTATATTTTTTGTGTCGTAAGCATTTCACACTCTTTCCAGAGCATCATCAGTGTTTGGTATTGGTCTATAGTAAACTTTAGAAAAGCTCCCACTTACCACCTTGCCAAGCAAATGCAATAAAATTTAACTCAGAATTACACATTTCAAAATTACAAAACCATCAGGAACACCACACACCTCATAGAAAAAATCAAAGGCATACAGATACCAAATTCTGCAAAACTAATTTAATGTGATATACAAAATGTGTACACCAGCATACCAATTAAAGAAAGCCTTCCGATAATAGCCAAACACCTCAAAGCACAACAGATAGCTGATGCACACATACAAACAAAACCATATACATTCTAAAATTACTAACATCACAAAACTACATTCAGTTATATAACCACTATTGGTAATGGTTTGGGAGAGACTATGTTAGCATTTTCTGACCAAATGTCAACCTCTCCTTCACGTGGTGCACCCTGTTTGCACAGACGAGGCTCTGGTGACTGAAAGATTTCTGATATAAGAAATCGCCCACTGCCTGCCAACGGCCTCCTAAAGGAGGGTGGAAGAGCGGGGAGCTGTCCAGGGCACCCTCTTGTCCTTGAGATTGGAAACGGCCCCTAAAGGCAGATGAATCAAAAATGATCAATGAATTGGAATGTAGAAGACAACAGGAAACCACTGCATTAAAGACCCGAAGGGAACCACGATTACATGTAATCCTCTCAAATTACATTTATATCATGATGGTTTCTTCCTGGGTAAAATAGTTTGGAGATAAAATAGTCCCCTAGTCAGATGGGGACTACTCAGGAAGGTGTCGTCAGACTTGATACAAGTTGGAGTGTGGAATGTTAAAAGTCTATTTAGTGCAGGTAGATTAGAAAACTTAAAAAGGGAGATGGAATTACTTAAGTGAGATGTCGTCAGGATTAGTGAGATTAAGTGGAAGAAAGCATAGGATTTCTGGTCTGGGGAACACAGATTAATTAACACAAAAGTTGTCAGTGGAGTTACTGGTGTAGGTTTTGTAATGAATAAGGGAGAAGGGAAACAGGTGAGTTATTATGAACAGTTTAGTGACAGAATTATTTTGACGAGTTTAGAAACTAAGCCTGCACCAACCACGTTAGTAGAAGTGTATATGCCAACGTCATAGGAAGATGATGAAGAAATAGAGAAAATATGTGCTGAAATAGAAGAATTCATCCAATATGTGAAGGGGGAGGAAAAATCTAATAATTATGGGTGATTTGAATGTGACAGTGGGAGAAGGAAAAGAGGGTAATACTGTAGGAAGTTCTGCTCTACGAGAAAGAAATCAGTGAGGAAGCAGGTTGTTAGAACTTTGTTAAATATATAAGCTAGTGTTACAAATACACTGTTTCAGAACCATGCAAGAAGGATATACACCTGGAAATGTCCAGTGGATACAGGCAGATATCAGCTAGATTCTATCATGGTGAAACAGAAATTCAGGAATCAAGTTATAGACTGTAAAGTGTACCCAGGAGCAGACATTGAATCTGATCATAATTTTATAGTTATAAAGTGCAGGCTGAAATTCAGGTGAATAAGGAAACAATACAATCAGATCAGACTGGAAGTGAATAAACTGAAACAATCTAACATGAGAGAAAAATTTGAAGAAATGGTAGACTTAGGTCTAAGAAGTAACTCTGAAAGAAGCTCAACTGAGGAAAATGGCATGCATTGAAATGAGAAATAATGAAAGCTAGTTAAGAAACATTAGTCTTTAGGGAACCAGCCAACCAATAACCTTGTATCACAGAAGAAATTTTGGAGCTGATGGATCAGAGAAGAAGGCACAAAAATGCTCAGGATGATGTAGGAAGAGAGCCATACAGGCAATTTAGAAATCAAACAGGAAATGCAATAAAGCAAAAGAAAAATGGCGACAAGAAAAATGTTAAGAAGACGAAAATGAAAATGTCATGGGTAAAGTAGATGTTGCATATTGGAAGATCAAACAAAATTTTTGGAGAAATGAAGAAAAGAAGTGTAAACATTAAAGCTGCCAATGGGAAACCACTGTTAAGCTCAGACGACAGAGCTAATCGGTAGAAGGAATACATTGAGAAACCGTATGATGGGGAGAACTTGAACAATAGCGCAGTGGAAAAGGAAGGTGATGTCAACATTGATGACTAGGGATTGGATCTTTATGCCCAAAAAAAATCGAGAAATATGCAGGCAAATATGACCTTAAAAATGGCAAAATATGATCTAAAAGAGAGAACATTTGACGGAGCAGGATACTCGAGAATTTTTTATTAATATACGTTGCCGTGAAACTCTTCAAACGTACATTAAACGTGATATATATTAGAATAACAATTAGTAAAGGTACCTCTGTACCAGCCTATCTCTTTTCACTGATGAGGCATTTTTAGTCCTGATCCTTAGTTTTTTCTGCCAGTTAGGAGCTATTTAAACCGCATAAGTCACATCCTATTTCAGTCCAGGTCTTGTATAACTGTTGTCAAAGTAATCTTCTTACACCTTTCAGAGTTATTTCTCTTCCTTTTCACATGAACAGAAATTTCTGTAGTGTATTGCACATCTCCAAGCTTGTCCTAAATAATTCGAGGTCCTTAACACACCTACAATAACGTGTTCTGTACCAGCTGTTTTTTTTTTGCCATTTACTCTACCCGATTACCTTGTAATAAATATCCTCATTGACTTGTTTAATTTCCCAGTATACTCATTTCCCGTTTTATTTCCACCCAACACTATATCATATTACAACCCGTTGTTAAATATTTCTCTTTCATATAAAATGTGACTTCTTGTACTTAGTCATAATTATGTTAATGTTTTCCCTGCACTTTTCTGATATACACACAGAAATTCCGGTTCTTTTCAGCAACGCAATAGTAGCAGGACGTACTTCCTTCCACGTATGGGAAGACCCAATGTTTAATCTATCCTGATTAAGTTAGATTAGGTCTTCGAATTATGCATAAATAAAAATTGTATTGTGTGAAAATTTCTATCTTGTACGGATAGTTTGATATGACAGATGGACCGTAAAATTCTTAAAATAGTTCACGAGGATGGTAAAAATGCATGTTTTGTTGTGTTTTTATCTATTTGGGCGACTGGCATGTGGTATTAAGCTATTATCTTTGTGTGAAAAATAAATTAATTTTAACAGTATCAGTATCTAGGTCTTGTCAAATCCTCGTGTCTTTCCCCTCGAGCCTCGATACTCTTTATAGAGAGATCTTTTGTTTTCCTGTTTGGTGCTATTAGTGTCTTGTCATTAATTTCTATTTAGCTTCCTATTTTGTTACTTCAGCATCTCCTTTAAACTCTTCTGCCTCCTTACTTGCCTGCTACAGTATATAAATTTTAAGTATTGCTAATTTTTTTTAGTTTTGTTTTGTAACAAACATTTCTTCCACCATTCTTATCTCTTTGACCTGTCCTCATTTTTTCTTATTTCAGTATACCAGTGCCCTTCTTCCATATGATGAATCTTTCCACGAACTGTCTATACAGTTCTACTTGTACATTCATTTTATACAAGTCTACCCCATTTCCTGACTGCTGGATTATTGAACATCCATATGTTGTATTAGACCTATTACCAAAGTAGTCATTTGCTAAATCCTTTTGAAACAATCCAAAACTTTTACCAGCTAACAGAAATTTATGCTGATGTGCAAATGGTGGAGTTTGCTCAAGCCTCCATACTGAACAGTGTGCCAGTTCTGCTAGGCAGTTTTCGTTATAGCTACTTTCCATCTTATAGTTAATGTTACACAAATTTAATCAAGATTAAGTGATTTGCAGGCAGATACAGCATGCACTATCCTTCCTTACATAAGATTGATTATAATAATCTCAAAAGCCTAAGTAAATAAAAAAGAAAACTTCTAGAATCTACTCAAAGTGACAAGTACCGTAATGCCAGTTAAAGGCTTCAAACATTTGTGCATGTTTTTTTGTACCTGCTCTGTAGTTACTACTACTAAAGAATTAACAGTATAAAGTTCATTTTTAAACATGGAACTGCCACTGTCAGTTATTAATGAGATAAGTTCAGAAGCTTTTCCAAAAATCTGTCTAGTACTTTTGGAGGAAGCAGATATTTGAATGTTATACACTGAAATATAAACTATGAATCAAAAGTGGCATTTTAGGTTCCTTTGAAGGTGTATGACTAGATTCCAATTTTATCACAGTGTACCCCATTCTTTCATTTGATCAGATATTTGATGTGGCTATTTTGGGGTATTCAAATTTGCAAAGAAACATGAACCTTTAAATAAGTTCCAAAATGTTGGACGGATTGCAAAAAAAAAGTCTGTGTCTTAATTCAAAATTGCTGTACCATATATTAAGTACTATGTCTTGTACTGGTTATACTTTTTCACAAAAACCTTCATTAGCATAACCATTCAGCCATGTACCTTCAGATTTTCTACTTTTATAATTAACTGTAATGGGCCTGTGCCACAGTGACAGTTTCTCTGCATACCTACTTAGGATTCATGCATGTTTTAATCCTCTACAGCTTGAGGTGCAGTAGGAAACTTGTTGACAGTCCCAACTCCCTTGAAAACTCCCCTACTGGTCATGATCCTCTATTTCCTTTCACATGCTGCTTCTAAATCGTATTCAGGAGTAATTATCAGTAATTGCATATGCCTACTATTCTTTTCACCTACTTTCTGTCCTCCAAGGGCTCCCAGCTAGCTTGTTGATCATTTCAGTTGCTGAATGCATCTTACAGTAGTTTCCCTCTCCACCTCGCATTTTTTGCTCATAATGTGGGACCCATAGCTTGCCACAAAGTGTTGTGTAACCCATTTGTCTTAATTCCCTGATAATCTCATTTTCTTGTACAGTAGATTCAATACTTCAAACCTTTCCCTACAACCTTCCCATTGTGCCTTGCCCTGCTTAGCTTACTGTCAACTGATATTCCCAGATTTTTTTTTCTTTTCTGAAATGTATTAATTTTTATTCGTCTACGTTTTTTGTCCTTGTTGCCTTCCTACCTTCAACTTTGGTAACTTATCCTAACTTTTTTTTATTGCCTCAAAGCATTTTCCTTTCTTTTATGTAATATTCTCAAATATTTAAATTTTATGCCTCCAACAATCCACTTAAACTATATAATTGTACAAACCTTTTTCTAATCTGGTACCCAATAAGCTCACTCTTCTTGGTATTAATCTTCATTCCATGCTTACCCACATAGCTACATATCGTGTCTAGATGCCTCTGTAATTTTTCACAAACCTCTATCAATGTAATCTCTTTGTACAGCATTATGCCACACACAAAATATATAACCTTCAACTGTAAATAACAAAAGAATCCTTCATTAAGTAATGTGCCATCAAGCTATTCATCAACTTTCATACTACCAATGTAAAATTAATGAATCCATAGTTCAGCCCCATTTGTCTCTCCTGATCTGTTTAAGGATGGCACAATTAAAGTGGTTTCTTTTCCCCCGTCACTTGCTTGAAAGAAACGGAAGGAACTTGAATTGAAGCTGTAGCATCAAAAGCAATTGTAGAACAAGTCTAACCAAACAAAATAATTATGTATGCTAGCAACAAACTTATAATTTTGTATATATTTATATGAAAGAGCAATGTAGACTGAAGACGTGGTAAGTTTCAATTAGTTTTTTTATTATTATTATTTAATTGATGAGAATCCTTAGTAGTATGGCTAATGAAGTATCAGTTTGTTGGTCTTGTAGGTGATAGCATGGTTAGCGATCTGCTTGTTTATTTTATTTGCGAGCACAGTTTCAGCGACTATTGTAACAGTGTATAGATGTGAATCACATTATGTGTTTCACATTTCATTTGCATAGTCATAGTTAGTGTAAATATAAAAGCCATGTGGGATGTGGGTGGGCAGGTGAAATATTGTTGGTTGAGATTTGTGTCTTGGTAAACTGTAGGTACTGATACAGTGTTATCCAAAATGTTGTCTATTTTAGCTAAACAAATATCTTGTATCGGAATGGTTCAATGTTTAGCTGCTTCTGAGGTACAAGATAACACTGAAATTTTTTAGAAAATATTATATCAATACTTTTATCCAAACAACATGTAACATTAAAAAAAAAATATATCCAGTTTCAGGAAGTAACATTTCTGCTTTTAATTTCAGAGCAAAAACACTTCAGTTGGAAAAAATGAAAATGAGAATAATTCAAGAAGTTGAAGCTACAGAACAAGAGGAGAAATGTTTGTCTGAATACAAACAAGAGATGGATCTTTTGATGCAAGAAAAAATGGCTCACGTTGAAGAGCTGAGACAAATTCATGCCGATATAAATGCGGTAAGTCATTAGTAGAAGGAAGCCCTTCTTTCCCTGACATGAAGTTTAGTAGCTTCATGGAACAAATCATTTTCAATAATTTCCATTTCATCATTGACTAATAGCACCTGGAACATCAGGACTTTCAATTTGTATGTAAATTGTAGAATGCATGCATGCAACAATTATGTCCTTCTGTTAGGGATCTTATCAATTTGAATGAAACCATCAACACCAACCATCTGTTTTTTGCTATGCACTGGTCAGAATATAGTGTTGGATATTCTCGGTCAGTTAATTACTGTGTTACATGAAAAACCGAGAATGCAATAGTCAGTGTATCCCATTGTTGATAATATTGTATTATTATTTTGCTAGTATTCATTGCATACTGTGTCAGTGTGCTGTTTACCTAAGCCTAGGGTTCTAAGCACTAAACACTAACTATAGCATCTCCCCCTCTAAAAAGCTTTTATCTATGACATGCATATTAGGTATGTATTTTTTCCTCTTTCTAATTATCATTTTAAGTTTTAAAAGAATGGCAGGCTTAATGGTAGCCGGTTAACACTTTGTTGTAATTGAATTTGTAAATACATACACTGACAACAAATAAAAGGCACCCAGAAGGAATGACAATAATGAAATGAATGTGCAAGAGTTGAATCATTCGACTTTATTTAAATGAATAAAATATCACTCAAAATGGATATTGGCATTTATAGTACGGGCACACTGTTGGTCCCATGTCCTATAGGATGTCGCACACCTTCAAGCCTAAGTACGTGCACCGTTTTATTGACAAAGAGCATTGCGTAGCTGTAGTATCCTCCACATTGTTTACTTGACTCTCGGCAGTCTTAACTGACGCTGGCCATTGGAGGAGATCTAAACATGATGCAGGCAGTCCGTAGACACTTGTTATATTTGGACAGGCATTGTCCTGTTGAAAGATGGAACTTGGGTTTTATCTCAGAAGGGATGAGGCAGCAGGATGTAACTGATGTATCACTGTACTGTTAGGGTACCAGAAGTGACTCCCAAACCATGATGCCAGGAGTTCTTCTGGTGTACCTCTACATAACATTAGCAGGACTGGTCCTCTCCCCTCAGCCACTCATCCACGATAGGACAGAACCGCGATTAGTCACATGCGTCCAGGATCTGCAACCACTGCAAGCTTAGACATTTGTGCTCCCATATTAGTGGCATTTGACGAATGTAGGGTGTGCCCTAGTACGGCCAATAGAATGACTGTGTGGGATGATGTGAAGTGTTGTAGAGTCCAATATGTTTGTCTGGATGACAGATGCTATTGTGTTGGCTATTGCATTACAAGTAATACTATGAAAATCCTCTCTTGGTGTGGTTGGCAGTTGGAACCCACATGACCTGCCCTGGTATATCCATTGGTTCTAATACTGGCCTACTGTACCATGCTGGATAGTTGCACAACACAATCAACCACCGTAATGCAGTTGCACAGTGCAATACCTACCAAGTTGTCAGGTACTGGTAATGTTATTTGTCGCATCCTCTCTGTCTTGTGACCTTCTGTGGTGGTATTGACTGTTGGATACTCCAGCCACTGCTTGCTCACACTGTCACTCCACGTGTGATGTCACCACTCGTGTTCTTTGGTAGCCATTCTTGAAGAATCATTTACTAACCCATCACTGGTATGTACATCCTAAACTTTTTTGGTCAGTTTGTGTATGGTTTGAAAGAATGATGTTTGAATATGTTGTTAATCAAACCTGACTTACAGCTGATCCAGTGTTTAGTGAATAGAAATGCACAAAAAGTGTAAAGGTATTTGCTTTTGAATATTTAAAGAAAAAAAAAAAAGATTCCAGTTGTTGTTTTTTAACAGACATTTCAATGGAACATGTGTATCACTGACACTTTAAAAATAAAATTTCACAGTTTTATAATTATTGCTAACTCAGTTGAATTTTTTAGATGGAGAATGTAATAAACAATCTGAAGAATGCCGCAATCGTGCATTAGATACAGCAAAACGTATACATGAGGAGTATAGACCTCTAAAGATGGAAATTGATCGAATGAGAAGAGAGTATTTAGGCTTGGAGAGACTTCCAGAACTTCATGAGGAAGAAGGAGACCTAATAACGCCAGAGTATTTGCCTTTGTATTTTCTCTCTATTTTTTTAAAAAAAGTAGGAAAAGCACACATTCATGAACACCTATACTGGCATTAATGGCAGTTCCAATTGCTATTAAGTTATCTAGACAAAAGTTACAGTAGTGAAGAGGTCTTTGTCATTTGTGAAATGACACCCTCTTGTTTTTGAATGTGTATTGCGCACTCGTAATAAATTTCTGTTTCATTAGATTTCTGTGTGTGGTCTAGGTCTATGTCAATTGGCTTATATATCATTTTACAATATCATCAAAATTTTGTTGTATCTCTTAGACATTGTTTTGATTGAAAACAAGTCGTAATAATTCTACGGTAGTTTTAAAATGAATTTTTTACACTGCAATACAGTTTCCGCGGTTATCTTTATTACATTAAAATGAATAGTTACTTAATGAAAAATGTGAGTAGAACTGATGTCAAAGTTTTTTTTTTTTTTTCCCAGTTTGCTTTTTGCCTCTTGTCAAGATATCTTCAATGATCTGATGTTTCCTTTAATATGTTTGCAGTTTATAAATTTTGCACAGACAGATTTGTTTGAATGTTGTTTCAAATACATTCATGTATAGGTTTAATAGTACCCTTGTGATTATATTTCTGAGGTTAGGTGTAGTAGCTGATCACCTGTAGCTTCAACCAGTGCACCATTTCTTACAGTATACATAACTGTTTCCAGTTACTCTAATCATGTACAATATTTGAAGTGGTTTGTCAGTCGAACATTCGGGATTTGATTTTTCCACGATTTCTCAGTCACTCCAGGCGAATGCCAGGATGGTTCCTTTAAAAAGGCAACGGCTGTATTCCTTTTCCCCAGTCTTTTCCTGCCTCTAATGTCCTCGAAGAGGTGTAAAGCAATAATCATATTTAAAAAAATGGTTTAAGGCACAGGTGATTAGCTGCCATGCCTCATGACAGAAATGTAATTTCATATTAATATAATACCTATATATAAATATAATTTTAATAACATTAAAACAAACACATCTGTACAAAATTTATGAACTGCAAGTGTATTACAGAAAGCATTAGATCATTGAAGATATCCCAACAAGAAGTAAAACTTGTCCAAAATAATCTAAAATTCCAACAGTTACATTGGCGTTTTTCATCAATTAATAATTTATTACTTGAATAATCAACTGCAAAAGAAATAGCTTATAATAATTATGTTTTACTATGTTACTTTGTAAATGAACATGCTGTTGTGTATTACTGACAGCTATTTTGAGAAGCATTTCAAGTCCGATTGGAGGCCAGAACTGCGAGAGGAGCCGACTCTTTCCAGCTTGGCTTTGGCCCACCAGAGTGCTGCCTCAGCTTTCCTTACACCGAGTCAACCTCCTATGCAGCTTGTTCAGTCTAGCAATAAACCAGAGCAGCGGCCAATGCCTCCTGCCCCGGGCCCTGCTCCAACATTCAGGTATTCCTCGTCTGTGGAATCTAGTCCGAATAATTGGTAGTTTTCATATAACTGTAGTTAAATTGATTAGAATTGGAAGTGGCAGTTGGGTAATAAGCTTTTACCTAAGCATGTGTTGAATGCACACAAAAGCTGACTGCACTGGGGGGGAAAATGTCACCTCAGTACATCCAACTACATTTAAGAATAGTGATTTCATTTACATTCTCTTCTGCATATTGAAGAAAGAATGGCAGTTGAATGTATTGCATCCTAATTGGCCTTAAATGATATATTCTGACAGATAATTCAGTGACCAAGATTGTGAATATTGGAGGTATAGTGCACTTCATTCTTCCAGAATATCGTTGTTGTTGCAGTCTTTGTGCTTGCTCCTTCTTTCCATTGAGAAAAGGGTGTGCACTGGATAAAATTTTCCCTTTTTTATGCTAATTATTTCATTTATGTTTATTTAAAAACTCAATTGCGTAAAATGTTGACAAGCATCCAGAACATTTTGATAAATCATGAGTAACTTATCTGATGAAGGTTGGAAGAAAATTTCTGGAGACCAGTTGTGACAAAACACAATATTCCTTGTTTGTTGTGTAGATCTGCATTCTCTCTGTTTTCCAAATTTTTCTTTTGAACTGTGCTACTTTATGACAAATGTCTTCAGAATTCAATACTAGTGCTGAATGGGCAATAGCCTGGATGCATTCTGAGTTTGGGTTACCCAATTAGTGTCGGCTATTTATTGCAGTTTTGTCTGTGATGGTAATGGTCATCTTGAGTTTTGTTAAACTGCACTCTCTCTCTCTCTATCTCTCTCTCTCTCTCTGAGGGGCACTCAAGAAATCAATAAAGATATGTTAAAACATAATTTATGTTTATGCTTACATTAAATCAGTCTGTTGCAGATGAGTTTCTTGGCCTGTAATCCTCTGAATAAATAATTTATCTAAACTATTTGAGCGTACACTTCTTGCCTATTGTTTAATTAACTTGAGCAGAACTTTTATAGTATGATATTTCCAGAGAGAGAGAGAGTGTGTGTGTGTATGTATATAGGAATAATATATATTTTGAATTAGGCACACCTTTTGTGTTGTTCAATGTTGTCATCCCGTCTTCATTTGAGTGAATGGTCTATTTTCCTCATCCTTTGTTATGTGAGGGCTGCAGAATTATTAAAATAATACTGCCAGGGGAGGGTCTGGCAGAATGAAAGAGTGACAACGATATATTACTTCTGTTGTAGCATGATATACAAAAGTGTGTATTCAGAATACCATAATACGGCAGCCATGAGATGGGAACATACTCTATAATTTGTAATTTAAATAATTTTGTATGATCATATTCAGGAATAAAGATTTAATATCATATATTGAAGATATTCCTGACTAAAATTTATACTTCATTGTGTAGGGGAAAAAAAATCTTCGGGTCCTTCTTTCTAAATCCATTACATAATTAGAAATTACCTAATATATGAAAAAAAGAATGTTTAAGTGCTTCCTTCTTTAAGTTAAGAATATGAAAAAAAATTAAAGAAAATAGTCTTATAACCTAACTGGCATCTAATATTTGTTTAGCATCAGTTTTTAATTCTTGGTAACGGAGATCACATTTGTACTGACATTACAGGATTTGTATGTGGACAAAAATAAAATATGATGTCAAACTGATGAGTTGTTTTTTCTTGGCCTAGTTTGACATCTGAATTTGGTCCACGCAATCATTTTCACAATATGTGAGTTATAATTATTTTAATCAGGGTTACAGTGAAAAGGGAATACTGTTCCTTGATATGTACAATGAATTGAGGATGAATTGCTGGGTGACAAATACTAAGTATGTTAACCCTTATTAAAAAGATATAAATATTAATTCTCTTCCAGAACAGATAGACTAATCCAATACATCATTATATGGTTTAGATTTTTACTAGACTGTTTGTTGATTAATATAGTTTGATCACAGTGTTTGGTATCTTCAGTATTTTTCTTTTGTGAGTACTCTCCAGTACTTGAATAAATCAGGAAATAAGTAATAAATTTGGTAATCTAAAATTATTTAAAATTAATTACAATGTTACATAGAATAATAATGAGGGAAGCAATGCCTTGAGATTATATTAAAAGGCAAATAGTAGTGGAAACAAACCTATTAATTACCAAAGATGGAAACAAGTCATATTTTAAGTTACCCATTAGTCTGGCAAGATGATGATCAAGTGAGCCGGTGGTAAGCACAGCCACACAAATTAAACTAGTTTAATGTGTACCTTCTAGTTCAAAGGGTGGGGGAAGGGAAGTAACAGAAAACAGTAATCGGGAATAGCAAACAAATAAGGAAAATAATGAGAGACTGAATAGTTTTAGAACATTCTATATCTATCGGCTTACCAGAGGGGGAATGGGGAGGAGGAGGAGTAGGAGTTATGATCTAATTTGAAGGCCTGAGAGACATGTCATGTCCAAAAATGTTTTTCTCATGTATGTAGTTTAGATATGAGTTAGCTCTGATTGTGAAGCCATTGTTGAGGTAACAGAAGTTGTGAGACCTGGCATGAGTAGTAACAGATTGGTCTAGATTTGGGGGTGTTTACTGTGTTTGATTGTTCATCCATACGAACATCTGGTTTATGAATACCCACATACTTCTGTTTTGCTTCCAACCCCTTTCTACACTGGTGAGGGGGCCTACCAAACTCGGTAATCAGTTTAAATTATTCTTGTATATGCTGTAGGACGGTATCCGCTTAGTTTCAGATTAAAAGGAATTTTTGTGGCGGGTTGTAGTTTCTGAGATCCCAAAGTTTTCATAGCAACTTCCATATCAAGTAAGTAGTTGTTTGGTTAGTGGAATGGGGCATAGATAAGTGAGCTTGTTGTCGACTATAGTGCCACAGAATCTCGTTTCCACTCGTCACCCAATATTCTTTTTTATCCCACCATTGTTTCTAATATTCTAATGCTTATAGTGTCCATAATAAACTATTGTAAAATGCTTTTTAGTGTTTTTGATGATTTGTCAAAGTAAATAGAAAAAAAATTGTTGTGTGTGAAATATGAAGAGTGTCACTTGATGCAAACATTTTCTTCAGTTGTAAATCTATTCATGCACCTGCAGTCATTGTAACAGCCTCAGCGTGGCATTTGGGGTTAATTTTTTCCTATATTATTGATATTTTTTACCAATTAATTTACATCTAAATGAATTGTTTTTCCAATTTGATTATTTATAATCATAATTTTCCTTACTTGTTTGCATTTTCAATGTTCAAGGTTTTCTCAATTTTGGTCTGTCTCCACCACTCATACTTTGAACTGAATGGTCATTTCACTTATATAGCTATGTTCAGTGGTGTAGCTAGAATGCTTCATCCTCTTCTTGCACTACTAAGGAGTCTCCCAAAATATTTCTATTCTGTTTGTACCCTTTTGCTTTTTTCTCTGCAAACCTCTTGTCATTGGTAGGTAGTAAGTTTACTTTCTCTATCCTTTCCATATTAATTATATTATTTCATAATTTGGTACAGTTATATTATACAGTTACAACTTTTATCAATTCAGGCCAAATTTCACGGACAACAAATGTGAGCAATATAATATTAATAACATAACTTAAGGATAGGAAGGAAAGTGATCACTAGCCATACCAAAAAGCATGATGGAGTAGAAACACGCACAAAAAGATAACATTTTTGAGCAGGCCCCTTCAATAAGGAATGTTAACATGGCTACATCACTGCAGTGGCTGGTAAGGTTGACAGAACTTGTAAGTGACTTGGTTGGTGGGGTGGGGCATTGGAGAGAGCTCAACATCTGTTGACAGAAATATCAACTTATTTTTGTTAGTGGGGAGTGGTTAAATAACATATGTATGATAAAAATAAATAAACATAGAATTTAATTTTC
Organism: Vandiemenella viatica; assembly: GCA_031002005.1. NCBI lineage: Eukaryota > Metazoa > Arthropoda > Insecta > Orthoptera > Morabidae > Vandiemenella > Vandiemenella viatica. Next base: position 16,749 of record JARYHS010009725.1, on the reverse strand, counting down.
CTTTTCCTAGAAAAGGGGGGTGGGGGAGAGAAGCGCTTTAAATGATGAAGACATCTAGACATTTGTTTATAGTCATCTTTGTGAGGTCTGGAGGGTTGTGATGAAAGTTGACAAAAAATGTGGAGGGCAGGGGTAGTGGGATGGAGACAGGAAGATGGACAGATCCATAACAAGGGGGTGGGAGGGGGAAGGAGGGGGAACTCAGGGAATATATGGTTCACAGGATATGTTAGTACACACCTTTTCCCAGGAACTGGCATCATCAGCCAAAGTTCTCTTGGCTCCTACTGATGTGTGGCTTAGACTCTTAATATCCACTGCTTGTGACCATTTATCCTAGTTGATATGTGTATCGTAGTGAGACCAGTATAATGGGCAAAGTGAGAGCAAATGCAATTCTAATTCTTTAAATAATTGAGGAACATGGTGAGCAACACTTTATTAAGATGCTATTTTTAAGCCTGTAACTTTTTGGACTTGATGGTCAGAATTTCGCCACACCACCCTCCTCCTTATTACAATATCCACATTTCGCGTGGTTTGTTGTTTTTTAATCATTTAACCATAGTACATTTTATGCAATGACAGATATTCTCAAAATAGTTAGTTTCCTTATAAAAATTAAAAGTGGTTTATATGAGAGTGAGTCAACTGAAGACTTTAAATTTGTGATAAAAAAAAAAAAAAATGCCATTCTCACGTAAGTTGGTATTTGTGCTACCAAAAGCATACAGAAATGCTTATAGGTACCAGCATGGTGCAGATACACAGACTTGGAGCAGCACCAGTATAAATATTGTGTGATCATTTGAACTCGGTACCCCTAAAATAAACCAAGACAGGACTCTCCAAAAGTAATACATGTCAAATGGCTCTTGATCATTACAGGACATAAAAGTTACTAAATATCTTAAACTCTTCTTGAATTTGACAGGACTAAAGGTCCAAAATAACTCATTAACCACATTCTCAAAATCACTACATTCCCAAAGTGTAAAAGAATGGTATTTCCTAGAACAGTGATTCTCAGCATGTGGTCGACTGATAGGCTAGGTGGTATGCAGGCATAATAATACCAGGAATTTGGCTAGTAAATATCGAGTCTTCTCAACACGTAATGTTCTTTTAATAGTTCATTGCTCGATACATAACATGCTTTTAATAGTTCACTTTCAATTTCATAACTTTGTTTCTGTAGGAATTCAGAATATGCTTTTACATCTATTACAATATGATGATATAATATGTCCCAGTTGTTAATAATACACTGAAATGCCAAACGTCATGTTATAAGAAGATACAAATGTCCAGATGGTTGTAGCACTGTGGAAGAAACACACGACTGTGTCGTGCAGTGTCTGGGTTTTTATTTGTACTGTTATGAGTTGTACGACAGGTGTCTCTGATGTGATTATCACCGCTCGACTTTGAGCGCCGAATGGTGGTTGGTGCTAGATGCATGGGGCATTTAATTTCGGAAATTGTCATTTGTAGCATTATACCGTGCTGTGGAGGATGTAGTGCAGACCGTGTCTAATTAGTGACAGTGTGTCAAGGTGTCAGCTTTGACAGACAGACAACACTACATCAGATAGCAGCAACACATATAACAGATGTGTTTATGCGGACAGTGCAGTGAAATTCGGCATATATGGGATATGGTAGATGAAGACTGACACAAGTGCCTCTGCTAACAAAATGCCAATGGCTTCAGTGCCTTTCCTGGTCTCGTGAACTGATCAGTTTGACCCTAGATGACTGTAAAGAGGGTGCATGGTCAGATAAGTCAAATTTGAAGTTGGTTGGAGCTGATGGTAGGGTTTGAATGTGGCACAGACCACATTAGGCCATGGACTCGGGTCCTCGGGAAGGTACCGTGCGAGCTCGTGGTGGCTCCATTCTGGTACGGGCTGTGTTTGCATGGAGTGGGACCTCAGGTCAAACTGAACTGACCATTGACTGTAAATGGTTATGTTCAACTACTTGGAAACAATATTCAGCCATTTGTAGTCTTCAGGTTCCTAAATGACGATACTTTTCTGTGGTGACAGTGACAGTACGCCATGTCACCTGGCATAAATCATTCAAGATTGGTTTAAGCAACATTGTGGACAATTACAGGAAATGATTTGACCACCTAGCTCACTAGACGTGAATCCAATTAACATATGTGGGACATAATCGGAAGATCAATTTGTGCACAACATCCTGCATCAGAATTTTTTTTTTCAGTTGTGGACGGCTGTAGAGGAAGCAGGACTGAATATTACATCAGGGGCCGTCCAGTGACTTGTTGAGTCAATGCTACAATCGTTTGATACATTTTGCCAGGCAAAAGGGGGTCCCACACGATATTAGGAAGTAACCCATTCCCTCACTCATTACTATACAATTTCAGGAATTCTCTGAATCTTGAACAATACATATCAGCAAATTGGTAGCTGTCACCACCACGGTCACATGCTCCATTGTAAAATAATGTGATCATCTGATTATATGCCACAAATAGGTTACCAATGTTTTTCTATCATCTCTCTCATATCAACCAAATCACTAAGTTTCCATTTTAAAATATTATGACACTACATTACTGAACTTCAACTAATTTACCATTTCAGGATATTCCAATCACACACAATAAGACTTTTCTCATAATTTAAATATACATTCAACTAAAATCTTGCATCTAAGTAATAGGTGTCAATCTCATTTTAAATATCTTGAACTTTCATATCTCCTTGGAATGAAATCATATTAAGAAAGAAAAAATGGAGTCCCCTCTTTACACAAACATTCTGTTCCAGAGAAAAATTTCTCCTTCAGTAAATATATTTATGTAAAATCACCCTCCTTTTGCATATCAAACTGATACAATTTCTAAGTAACTTCCCCAATGCAACCACATACAATGTTGAAATACCAACACAACTCCAACTTATTTTCACCTAACTCTTTCTTCGAAACACTTTAAGTGAGAACTTTGCTATACGTCAGGTGCAGGCTATTTGGTATTGTTAAAGCAGTTCCAGCTTCACCATTCTAGTCACTCACCAAAAGTCAGTTACCCTTCTTATCAGCAATATCATTATCTTCTATATATATCCACACCCACAACTTATACCTTCCAATACCAGAACATGCCAGTTACCTCAATTCCAACAACCTCAATTACTGCTTCACTGTGAGTGCAATCAGAATTTTCCCCAAAACCACGGCCACTTCCGAACTTCGAGATGGGAACTTAGCGTACCAAAATATCCTGGATACCAGACACCCACCTAGACAAATCACTGATAAAATTCCACCTTTTGACCCATCACTTATTATTAGTAGTATTATCATTGTCATCTAGTAACAAATTTCTTCCAAATTTATTTATTTATTGTTTGCTTTAATAGTGTGTACCCTATTGTTATGTATATTAATTTTATCACCACTGGCTATATATATCTTCTTAGTCTTTCCTGAAATATCGATAGCTCAGTTCCAAACATTTCACCCCCAGCATCACCTCCTCCACCCTTGTCTTCTGCCGCGCATCCAATCGTGTGGTAAACTTCAGAGTGTGCACACCTCTTGGACTGTATGACTCGGTCCCTGGCACGTGAATAAAGTGTAAAACTGATATATTGTATTGTTTTTGTTTGTCTCATATGGTGTCACTCGTTGCAGCCTTCAACTCCGGTGAGTGATGAGACATTTTCCCTATCCTTTATTATTAACATATAAATATATAGCACTACAAACACCTTCGTAAAGATTGAAATATGAAACAAGCTTTCCAAAACCTATCATAGTTGTCATTACTAAGTGAAATGTCATCACCACCATAAGGAAGCAACTTAAGTTTGCCCCTACCAATCCAACAAGACCATGTCTTTCTGTATTTCTGCATCTTTTGTATTTTATGTATCAAAAATAATTCTCTCTTGAAAATTATCAAATCTATCTCGGCATAAAATGTTTCTCACTCTCCTAACAAAAGCTTCAATCTGGAGGTTGTATAGATTCATTTGTAAATGATCATTGCCAATATCATACCAATCTCTTACATCATCAGAGAAATCATTGTTATTTTGCACCTTCAACTTTTGTTTCCTCCGCAGGAAAACACCAAACTGTTTCTATCACCTTCATTACTAATTTTGGCTTACTTGTAACATCAGTTAAGGTTAATTTTACAACATCGACTATTCAAACCATTAATACTTCTCTCAAGTTGAAATGGATGCTTTCATTACTTTGTTTTTGATTTTACAGATCTACTGAGGTACCAAATTTATCTAATACAACAGATATAAGATCTCGGCCATTACATGACGAGTTAATGTGGAGTATCCCAGAATAGATGTGCAAGTGGTGGGGTGGCAATACTGGTCAATATTTTTTTTTTTTTTTTTTTTTTTGTAAAAAAACTGGATAATAGAATATTTACTCAACAATGAAAGAATAGTGATGTGCAAGTTTAAAATAGATGATAGTTAATACTAATTGGTGTATATGCCATGAAGGAAGGAAAGAAAGAGTACACAGATATTATATGATGAACTTCAACACTAGCTGAGTAAAGTCAACAAGAGTAATCATGTCCTTATATATGGAGACTTAAATGCCAGTCTTGGCAACATCCCAATTTTGGGAGTATTTGGTGAATTTGGAGAACAGCAAATAAGAAGAAGGGGGAGGATCTTTGTCAATTTGCAACTTTTAACCAGCTGAAGATCACTAACACATTCTTCAGGAAAAAATATATTCACAAAAACACTTAGTGCTAGAAGCAATCACCAATAGACTATATTATCGCATATGATAAAATTTGTAACCAAATGGAAAATGTTCACATACACCCAGGAAGCGATATCTACTCGGACCACTATTTAGTGGTAGCAATGATTACAATGGTTGCAAAATGGAATAAATTAAGACCAAAGGCAGATACATGCCAAGAAGTTCTTAAAGTATACTGTGGTGTCCCGCTCTGTATGTCTTGGGATTAACTACTATATAAACAGCTTACTGATTAATACAAAATAAATGATTGTGGGTGGGGTTCTCTTCCGAGGTGGTCCTTCACATTAATACAAGTGAAACATGAATTATTAATGAGAAACATACTGATTTTATTGATTTTATACATAGAAAGCAAAGTTATTTTGATGAAACAGTTACTTGAATGGGTAAATGGTTGTTCCCTCTTTGGTACTGGAATTTACAGTTCTTTAATTTTGTTGGAGCTCGTTGTGGTCTCTGTAGACGATTGCGTTACCGTAATGTTGAGCAGCGTAGGCCGTGCGATGTGTCGTGTCCGTGACCCGCGAGGAGAGCTGTGTCGACGACCGCGGCGGCGGGGCGCAGAGCTGCGTCGTGTTTGGGCCGATCCCAGGTAGTCGCATCAGCTGAGCGAGGGTGGAGTGGCGTCTGGTGTCTCTCCTTCTCGACAGCCGGCCGTTCGTCCTCACCCTCGGGACCTCAGCAATGTGGTCTCGGTAGCGCAGATCGCCCGCTGCTGTCTGGTCGCGCCGAAACCAGAGTCCCTCTCGTCCGGTATTCCATAATTCTGGAGCAGTTCGAGCAGGGCCTCGAGGTGAATTAAGTGCTGCTGAAAGGTTTCTGAGCCGATTAAAATATCATCTATGTAGATTGTGCAAAATTCTTTCATTTCTACAGGTAAGATTGCGTTCATGGTACGCACAAACACACTTGAAGAATTACGCAAGCCAAATGGTAGACGTCGAAACATAAATTGTTTTCCTTCGAACAAGAAGGCCGTGTATGGCTGACAAGATTCTCCTAATTCTATCTGATTAAATCCAGATGTTATATCCAGAGTGGAGAGCCACCTCTTTCCGTGGAATCTACTGGTCAGGTCTTTAATCGGTTCGGGCCTCTCTGCATCACTTTCCATCCTGGCATTTAATGCTCTAGCATCAAGACATAGTCTTAAGCTACCGTCAGGCTTTAACCACGGCGGCTAAAGGATTCAGATGTGGTGATGACGCTCTGCAAATTATGCCTGTCTCTTCCCATGCTTCAATTACTTCTCGTGCAGCTTGTCGGTGTTTATGTGGAATGGGATACGTTCTGCCTTTAATCGGCGCGTCGTCCTTGAGACGAAAGTTGTATATTATTCCTTTAACCTTTCCCGGGCGATACGAAAATGCATCTAGATTCCTCAGCAACATGCTCGTCACCCTTTCTTTCTGCTCAGCATTCAATTCTTTCACACCACGCAGCTTCGAAATAAGCGTATCTAGCACGAGATTTCTTTCGTGACTAACCGCTGCGATATTTTCTTGTAGCAGGTTGCCTACCCGCTCCGCTTTTGCAGGCGCCGAGCGCTCGCAGGCGTCCGACAAAACACTTTAATGCCCAGTCCGGCTTGTGTGGTAGCCCATGAAAGTTCTGCGCTCACTAAATTTCTTATTGTGTGCGTTTCCCAACTGATAACAACACGCCTCTTTGCGAGAGTGTCGCATCCCACGATAATGTCCACGCTTAAGCCGGCTATGATTAACGCGATCATTGAGAACAATGCTCCGTCCACGCAAATTTGCAAGCCCACTTGCATGTTACACTTCCGCTCCCTCGCCCCGAATGCCGGAACAAGTACCACGCGCCTTCCTCTTACCATCTTCAACTTCTTTCCTGTGGCTTTCACTCGATGCAAATACTGCTCTGATATCGCAGACACCATACTGCCAGAGTCCAAAAGGATAGTGCAAGGCACATCAAATACCGAAGCTTGTAAACGAGGGCACTCGGGTAGTTTCGACTCCTCAGAACTTGAATCTTCTCCGATATCTTCATCAAGCTCCAATCCACCCCTTTTCCAATAAGCTAAGCTTGCTACTCTTGACAAACTTCCGCTTTGCTTATCGGGGCCCTCGGAATCTCGTCATTCCGCGGAATTAACAATGGACGATCCCGTGTGTTCGCGAGCTGTGTGTTCGCGAGGCGGGTGGTCGCGTCTCTCTGCTTCAGGTCGGAATTTCAATTTCTCCTCTTTCACATCACGCCGTTCCATCGCCCTAATCGGCGCTTCTTTCCACTGCGGATTCCGATTACCACCCCCGTATTCAGGACGCGGATTGTTATCTCGTTGCCATGGCCTTCGATTTTGGTTTGCAGGCCACTGCTTTTTCGGCCATTGTAACTGCCTTTCTGCCCTGGGATTTTCATCTGGTCCTGCTTTGTCCTCTTGGCGTACCCTTTTCTTTTCATCCGCGTCAGCCATGTTCAGTGTGCCTTGAAATTGTTCCAACGTCGTCACATACATTGGATTTAGCAGCTGTTGAACATGTCTGGGGTAATGCGAACGCAACGCGCTGCATAATTCTGACTCCGTCATAGGCTGGTCCAAGTATCGAGCCAAAGTAATCAGCTCCTGTGCGTATGCTGACATTGTCTGCGTTCCCTTTTGCAGATACTTCCCGTGGTATATCTTTGTTTTGAGGTCCGTTTGTTCCGTCTGGCTCCAATAGGTCCTAAGGAACTTTTCCTTGAACTCTGAATACTTCATGCGGTCATTACAATTAACCTCCAGCCACGAGCGTTCCTCTGCATCCAGCACATGTTCCAAAATCAACATTTTACACCCTTCCGGGACGCCTTTGATCTTAAAGTAACCATCTAATTTCTTTAGAAATGCTTTCGGGTTCACATTTCTCTTTGCTCCGTACCTGGGTAATGGTAAGTCAATTGTTCCCGGCGGAAGCGCACTCCTTCCCGACATTTCACCCTCTTCTGACTGTATGCTTTCTTCACAAACTTCGGATGTTATTTCAGCCGTTCCTTCTTTCGACTGTGTCGAGAGCTTAATTTGTTCTCGGCGAATTGCCTCGATTTCCGCTCTGTTCTGTGCCACGTCACTCCGCATTCTGTCCATACCGCCTTTTATATCAATTATCTTCACCTCCGATGCTTGCGTTTCAGAACGTAAATCATCACATTGCTTGGTTCGTTCCCGCGTTTCTTCCAAACGTTCGGTTAATTTTTCTTGCCCATCTTTCAATTCCTTTACGTCTGCCTCGAGAGAAAGATTTGAACTTTGCAACAATTTTATTTCTTCCGACATTCCCTCCTTGGAAGCGTTCAATTCTTGTTCGAGAATTGTACGAAATTCGGATCTCAGTTCTGTTCTTATTGCAGCAAATTCTCCCCGAAAATCGTCCATTTGCGATGTCACTTCATTTAATTTCTGATCGATTGCGTCACACCGCGAATCTACTCCTTCCAAACGCGAATCTACTCTTTCCATTTGTGACTTCACTTCAGTCCGAAAATCATCCATTTGTGATTTTATTTCGGACTGCATGCCTCTCAAAAAATCCATTATTGATCCCAAACTTATCGGTTGGCATTCAGCAACAGTTTCTTCCCGTGAATTACAGTTATCGGTTGGTAATAACGAATCTACAACTTCGTGTATTTCGGATTGATCAACCGGTTCGACTCCAACACTTGTCCCCGGTAACACAGAATTTTCCTCGGCATTCATATTGATGATCCTATTCCTTAATCGCATTAATGTAAAAATGGACTTCAAAATAATACAGAATTTATCCCAACAAGCAATGAAATTTAACACAGCAACAGAAAACACGGCTCATATACGAAACAATTGTAATCAATCCGGCATACCATAAGAAATGACAATATAACCCCACGTCAAATCACAATAAAGCAAGACAAACGAATGAAACAACGCCGCATTGCAACGAACATACCACAACAAATTTCAATGAAACCAATATACCATCAGAAAACTCAATACATTAAGACACAACAAAATGTGATAAAACAAACGAAATAATTGACACAACATCTGAACACCGGACTGCATTAAGCTGAAGCTGGAAAGAAAATACACACTGTATATTCTACAAGCTCTACAAAAGGAAAACAAACAGAAAATACAAGAAACACAAATCATTCACGCCGCCAAGACAGAAGTTCACCTGCTTCGCCATCTGAAATTAGCTGACATGCATATCCAAGCATTAACTAAATATCTCATGAAGTGAGAAAAATTAAACTAAACAAAACAAGCTCCAATAAAAATTTTGAATTAACTTGAGGGTTAAATGTGAATTTTGACCATCGGAAGCCCACGTTGGGCGCCAATTTATGTAGTGTCCCCGCTCTGTATGTCTCTGGGATTAACTACTTTATAAACAGTTTACTGATTAATACAAAATAAATGATTGTTGGTGGGGTTCTCTTCCGAGGTGGTCCTTCACATTAATACAAGTGAAACATGAATTATTAATGAGAAACATATTGATTTTATTGATTTTATACATAGAAAGCAAAGTTATTTCGGAGAAACAATTACTTGAATGGGTAAATGGTTGTTCCCTCTTTGGTACTGGAATTTACAGTTCTTTAATTTTGTTGGAGCTCGTTGTGGTCTCTGTAGACGATTGCGTTACCGTAATGTTGAGCAGCGCAATGAGAAGAGTCGTGTCGGTGACCCGCGACGGGGCTTGCAGAGCTGCGTCGTGTTTCGGCAGGCCAGGTAGTCGACCCGCTGAGCGAAGGGTGGAGTGGCGTCTGGAGTCTCTCCTCCGCGACAGCCGGCAGCTCGTCCTCGACCCCGGGGGACCTCAGCAATGTGTCCTCAGTAGCGCAGATCGCCCGCTGCTGTCTGCTCGCGTCGAACCAGAGTCCCTCTCGTCCAGTCTCCGCCGGTCCGACATCAAGTGTCCGTCCTCCGTCAATTCTGCCTTCCTCGTAGACTCGCCTTGGGCGGAGTTCGTTCCTCTTCTCTCTCCCGATTGGTCGAATATATCATAAAAAAAACAAAAATATCAGCAACCAGCGAGAATGAATTCCATTGGCTGGATAACCCCACCACCAGCGTCATTTTCTTGGTAGGTCATCCCCCTCCATATAACCATAGTCTCTGTGGGCTGCACTTCTTAAGAACAAACAGTTTATTGTTAAAGAATGTTTCTTCGCCAGCGACGTCTGCGAAATGTCTGACAGCTCTGCTGGAACATTTTATGATTGGGGCTCTCAAAGAAACCTTTCATTCGTCGAACATCCACACAGGGGAGCTCACAATGTAACACTGTGTCCATTGTTTTAAACAAACCTCTACTATATCCGAGAAGCTCTCCATCACTTCAGTAAATTAATGCCCCAAAACACTCGGTAACACAAGGGAAGTCTGTTATTTTGAACGTCAACCAGACCTCAATAAAGTACATTCTTTATTACTCACTAGCCTGTCCACTAGGTTACAACCATTATCCTTTCTATGACAAGTAATAATATTAAACATTCCTCATGATAACCTCGTCGGTCGAGAACCGGACTCAAATCAAATGATATGAACTTATGTAAATTAAATACATTATGGTAATAACACTACTGAATCTAACAACAACATTTCTTGTTACTGATAAATAATGAGATCTACAGAATGGGACATCTCAGGCTTCTATCTGGGTGTGATCTATGCTGATCGCTGAATGAGGTATTGAGTTCCCGATTAGGATCGCGACACCTCCCCAGCCATCTTCGCGGTCATTGCGGTATAACGTATATGATGGGAAGGAAATATTCCTGTCCATCTTCAGCCAAGTCTCTGATAAAGTTGCAACCGATATGTTTCGTGTACTCAGTGTTCTCACAAATGATTCTTGATTTGCAGTGAGGGAGCGTGAATTCCACTGTAATATAGTGTTCGCTATCTTCCTTAATTAAAGTTGGGTTTAAAGTTAGGAAGATTAGGCTCTACTAATGTCTCAATAGATTTTCTAATTTCATCTAATTGTAAGTCCTCAGTTCCACTGTCTTTCATGTATCTTGCCACTGTTAATATTAGATTGAAAATTTCTTCTACTATCCTGTTTTTCCCATTTACCATAAGGGTAGGGTTCACTAGGTTTTGTGCTTTAGGAGTATAGGGGTTGTGGCCAATTGGTGTTGCCGACATTTGTGTTGGATAATACCAATGTTGTCGATAGTCGTTTGTCCTACTACGTTGCTGAGTTACGCTGCGTTTCTGCCTGTTCACCGTTGTCCCACGGTTGTTGTTGTGTATCGCAGTGACCGCGATGTTCTGTGTTGGATGAGTTGGTTGCTCTCTGTTATTTGACAGTATTTCGGTCGGACCTTCCTGTATCTCTTCCTGGAATGCTTTTGCAGAATTGTGATTTAGAGAGTGGCTATGTTGTTGATCTACATTTTCGTCTACTGGCGTATTCCTTTTATACAGTGGTGGGAATTCCATTCTACTTTGTAGTAATGGTATATAGGGTGGCTGTCGGGGATGACTGGGGGAAACTTTCGATACACAGTTTGCATAAGACATTTTCTTTAGTTGGCCTTCGGCATCTTTAAGGGACATGTTGTGAAATGTAGCCATTTCGTGTACCTTTCTTCTAAATAAATATTCTGGGCAGGTCCGATCTGTGGGTCTCGTGTTGACCCTTACAGTTAACACATACTATTTCATTGGATTCACACTGTTGCACGGAATGTGGACCTCCACATCTACCGCAGCGTTGCCCGCTTCTACACTGGGTACTTATGTGATTGAATCTTAAGCATTTATAACATTGTTTGACCGCTGGGACGTATGGGCTTACTTCACATCTCGTGCCGTATAGGTATACGTATTGCGGTATTTTTTGACTATCAAATGTTAATATGCATGTCTGTAATTTCACAATTGATAATGAGTCGTTTCGTACAACGCGCTTTGTTATTCTTTTAACACTGGTTACTTTTACTGGGGATTCAATGTCTGCCATAATCTCTGCTTCGTTTAGAGTCATGTCTACTCCTCGGATAACACCCTGCTTTTTGACTAGAAATGTGGGGATGTATGCTTCTAGGTTTCTATTTTTAAATACTGCCGACTGAACTAACTTATTGGCTACTGAGTAGTCATCTACTTCGATTTTAATTCTATTCTTCCCTGACGGGGTAATGTTTACAACATGCCCCTTTGCTTCCGGAATGTTGGTATGCACCAGCTTTCCAATACTCATTGGGTGTAGCTTGCCTAAATTACGATCTTTACTTTCGACATACAGGTCATAAGGGCCCGGATCGGAAGGCTTGAAATAATTTACTGATTTAGAAATAACTGGAGGCTTACTCGTGTCATGTGTTGATTCCGTCTGGCTGATTGATGCTTGATGGGAGGCTGCATTGATCAGGGGAGGTGCTGTCATCTCCATATCTGCGACGGTCCGGTTGGCCTCTTCTTCTACTGCAAATCTTTTCTCTGCTGCTTCGGACGTGGATTCGCAAGCTCGCTTCCTGGGAGTTCTTGTAGCCTCATCCTCTTCCAATCTGCCATCCTCTGTGATGTCCATGACTACCGTTTCATCCATCAGCTGATTTGTTTTAACTACAGTTGCTTCTGCTCTACCTGTCGTCTGGTGGGTGTTTATACCGGGAGTCGTCGTGGGGTCGAGCGGTGAAGTACTACACGGCCCCTCGCCCGTCTCCGGTATCTGATGTTGCTGCTGCTGCGTTTGTTGTTGATGTTGTTGTTGCTGCTGCTGTTGTTGCTGCTGTTGTTGTTGCAGATGCTGTATGTACTGCTGTTGTATGTGCTGTTGCTGGGGTTGCTGTTGTTGCTCCTTCGCTATGGTGACTGGGGTATGTATTGGCTCCCCCATGCTGTTGGCTGCCTGAAACTGTGTTACTTCGTTGGTAGTAAGATTCACCGGTTGCGTTTGCAAGGTTACGTTACTGGAATATATTGTCTCTAAGGCTGTCTTAATTGTCTGCCCCGTGTCCAGCGGGACAGACATTTTCGGTTGCACCACTGATTTGTCTATTTGTTTTCTGTTAGGTTTCTCGTTAGATTCTAAAATATAACTGTTTCACTCCGGGATTCACACTCCTCGTAGACTCACTAAGTAAACAACTCGACTAGCAATCGCACTCGCGGGCCGCTGTTTGAGGAAGTTACTTCCTCGGCTGCTCGGGAGGAACTGCCGCAGACACATTCACAAATTCCTTCGCAAGAGTCCCGACCAAGATACTTAAGCTGGCGCTAGCAGTGTAGGGGCTAGAACACTGTCATCGCATTGTAAAGGCCTCCTGCCATATCCCGTATATCCCTTCCAAACCATTACCCTTTCGGATAGGAGCAATACACCCTCCACCACACACTTTTAGTGAATCGCGGAGTAATAATAATAAAGTAAGATCGTAATCTTTCACGGTGTTGTATATTAATAAATTTCTCTCGGGCTTCCAGCCGTGTTAAGATGTTACATTTTTGGGACGTTTCGAAGGCGTCCAACTCTGCCTTAATGATTGATATTTGGTTGAGAATGAAGGCAGAGTTGGACGCCTTCGAAACGTCCCACAAATGTAACATCTTAACACGGCTGGAAGCCCGAGAGAAATTTATTAATAATAATAAAGGTCACTGATTCGAGTTCTTCTGCGCATATGGTTGCTTTTGAATGAGTGTAGTGTTCGTCTTGTGTTGACTTCACAATAGAATTCCACATTACCTCAACAAAGGCTGACACTATAGTCAGCAGGTTAAATGGTCAAAGGCATGGAAGGTCATAAAATATTTAAATCAGTAGATGGAGGCATGTCAATTTTCAATAACGTGCACATGTGCACATCCAGTTTTTTTTTTTTTTCCTTCTTCTTTTAAATGGTTCCATTATCACGGAATATTGATCAAATTATTTTGTAATCAAATAGTGCAAGTAGAACATTACAAGACGCAATGAGGGTATGCTGAAGTTAAAATCCTCGAGAAGTAATTTTCAGAAATTTTTAATGACCTATACATATTAGTTCAATGTTATTTTTCAACATTTTCATCGGTCTTCTAATTATGATGAAGTAAGTTAAATATGTTATTTGAAGTTGTTTCTGTTACTTTCGGCAAATGACTGTCACTGTATTTGTAGGTGCTCGTAATTCGAAAATGGGCATATTTCTTGTACGGATGGTCATATTCACAAATTTTATTAGAGCTAATTCTACTGAACAAGTGTTCTTCACTTCCTCAGAGCCACTGGTAAGTAAACACTTCCTCGAAAAGTTTGTGGGACGCTTTCTTCCTCCTTGCGTCTGAACTGAGCCAGCAGAAGATCTTCTTCTTACGAAATAACCACGCATAATGTTAAAGAGATTAAATCCTATAAACTCAACTGAAATTAAATACCCCTCCGTGTGCACTAAACAGATTCACTATAGTACGCCTACTTTCCAAATTTTTTTTCCTAATACGTGTTTAGAACTCAGCCATGTTACTAGTTGGCACCAAATAAGGAATATTTTTTTTGTGAGATGAGGTGGACCCTTGAGATATTTTTGGAGGCAGCCAATTGCCGTTTGGTTCAATAAAATTGTCTTTAAATTTTTAATGGCATTCCTCCCGATAGCCATTCATCCAGCTAAACCGTTTTGTGTGTTTATCCTGTGTACTGATGTATTTCCAAATGCTTTTTGCTCATACAATTGAAAGACGATACAAGACATACCACAATACCTACTTTAACACCCATGCCTCTGGTCGGAATCGCACCAGTGACCGAGAGTCCCTGAAACGCCCAAGCCATCCGATCCGGAAGGACAGGGGTTGAAATCTTCGTGTATCCATCCGTATTTCGGTATTGCATGATTAATCGAAATCACTCCGTGAGTGTTGGGATGATTCTCTGGTATGGCCAAGGCTGAATTCCTTCCCGAAACATGCCCCAAGTCCTTTTCTCTCTATAATGATTTCCACGTCGACCAGCCCTAAAACAACACCGAACTAGAGACTCTCCACATGTGGAAATAGCAGTCTAGTCCCTTCGCTACCATGTTCGGCCGTTGAATAAGATAAATCCAACAAGGAAAAGGTCTAAAGCACACCACAGAGATGTAATTATTTTTACTTGAGCAATTATGTTTTGCTTCTAGCTTTACATCTAATCGAGGTCATTAGAGGCAGGAAAGGACTGGGGACAAGTAATGGGGAGGAATTCGTCCATGGCCTTTTGAAGGAACAATCCCGGCATTCGCCTGGAGTGATTTGGGGAAACCATCTAAAACGTTTACCTGGATGGCTAGATGGGTATTCGAACCCACTTTTGTGTTCGTCATATCTTCGGCGGCAATGTGATATGAATCCCGATAGTATTGGAAACTAGGATCGGGTAATAATTTCTGCCACCGCTTTTTGAAGGAACTTTTCTGGAGTTCAGCTGGAGAGATTTACGAAAATCATGGAATACTGAAACTGGATCCCCAACGGGGTTTGAATTCGCGTCCTCCCGAATGCCAGGCAACAGTGTTACCTATAACCCATCGGGCTTGGACGGCAGGAAATAAAGCTTGACAGAAAATTTTATAGAAGTATCAGTGTTAGTTAGAAACAAAGACAGAGATGATAGTTTTACTACTTCCATCTTCCAGATTTAAAATGTGGAACCGCTAATTCACATTGCAGACGGATTTTTTTATTTATTTACTGTTCTTAATTATTATTATTACTACTAAAACTGTTGCTACTGCGTTCAAGTTTAGCTTACCCTCTAAATATGGTATGATGAAAACAAAATTAAGGTGTTAATATTCCGCACCATTTAATTTTCTGGGAATAGTTTATTTATATTTCGTGACTTAGTATACCATTAGAGTTCTTTCGTGAATGCTCTGTCTACTTACCCTTTACCTTTATGTGTATTTGTCACACGCACAGTTCTATAACGCTGCAGCGTTAAAAAGTGTAACTAAGTCCATTCAAACTCTCTTATTGGTTTTCCGTGCGTAATTTAGCGATTCTTTTCTGTATTCGCCATATAATTGCGTTTGCTAGCGAATTGTTAACTGTTTAATCGAGGAAAAAAAATACGCAACGGTTATGAAAATTACGAAAAAAGTGTTACCATCTCTCTATAATTAATCAATTTGGTTATTTAAATAATTATTATGACTAAAATGGTGATATTCGTGATTATTTTTACTGCAGAACTCCGAACTTTCCCTCTGAGCGTCTGCGAGTTTCTTGCTGCGCGGGCTCATTTTTTTAGTCTTGGGTAAAGTGCTGGGTATGAGAGGTCTATTTTATCATGAATTTAGTGTACCACCTACCAGTTATGCTGTCCCATGCGGTATTCGTGTCTAGAACGAAGCATAATCGAAAGGCGAGGGGTCTCTCGAATTCTGTCCCCGACTGTACAAAACGTACAGAAATGCCTAGTAGCACATTATGAGAGACCATTCACATACGAGGAGACATTAATCAATGGTATAAGGCAGGGGTCTCCAAACTTTCCAGCCTTAAGGCCATATTGATTACTCCAGTAAGTTCCAAGGGCCAAAACCATATTATCATTGTTGCCGGTGGTAAGAAGTGAAATAGTCCACTGATGAAAAAAAAGTCCGAAAAAGTACGCAACGTTTAAAAAAGGCTGCAAATCGGACTAAAGTCCGCAAAACGGCAACACTGCATATTATAAAGTTCTGGTGTCTTCCACTCACTTCTAGATGGCAGTAATTGTAATATATAAGAATTCTAGTTGCGCAACCACAAGTCAGTTCCTATGACACTGTTGTGAAATAAAATAGTGCGTACCTCCTTAAAATATGTTTGTGCGTGTTTAAGTTTAAGACATCTTTGTAACAGTATTTTGATTTGAATTGTTGCTTTTGTTGTGTGTGATTTAGTAGTATGGAAAAGAAGCGAAAAATTGATAGTGAATGCAGAAAATTCAAAGATCAGTGGAACATTCAGTATTTCGTAACCGAGCGGGGCGGTGTAAC